>PVJA010020688.1:0-36652 GCA_004027025.1 Myocastor coypus | reverse complement strand
AAAAAAAAAAAAAAAAAAAAAAAAAAAGCCAGGCCACTCCTTTCTCTCTCACACTATCACACTGGTGGAAAGCAACAACCTCCAGGTGGACTAACAACTATAAGAGAATCCTTGTTCCATTCTCCTCACAACGCCATCACATTTCTTAAATATAAATTGGATAAAACCACAGGGCTTACTGGCCCAGCCATAACCCAGGGCAGGGCCTGGCTAACTCCTCCAGTTCACACCAGGCCATTTCCTCCTGAGGCTCAGCCGGGCGTGGTGGCGCAAGCCTGTAATCCCAGCACTGGGGAGGCTGAGGCAGGAGGATCGGTGTGAGTTCGAGACCAGCCTGGGCTACAAAAGTGAGCTCAAGGCCAGCCTGAACTGCATAGTGACCCTGTCTCAAGACAAAAAAAAAAAAGAGGCTATATGCTCAGTAAGAGTACCCAGCTCTTCATGCCTCAGTTCTCACCCCTGTAGTTCCTTTGCCACTAAGAGCTCTTCCTCAATCCCACCATGATCTCTAAAGTATACTCATCCTCTACTTCTTTTAGAGCACCTTCAATCCTACCCTACATCCAACTTAAATTATGTCTCCCCAGTGTTCTCACTGTGACCTGTACTTTTCCATCTTGTTCTTTACCAGTCAGTAATTATACACTCCTGTTCAGCCTCTGGCTTTTTCCACTAGCTATTCCATGACAACAGGACCTCGTTTGTCACCTTGCCTTCAGTGCTGCAGCTGCTATCCTGCTAACATGAAGGAAGCTCATGGTGGCGCATCCCTATAATCCCAGCACTGTCGAGGCTGAGGCTGGAAGACCACCTTAAGGTCAAAATCAGCATGTATTATATAGCCAAGATCCTGTCCCAAGATAACAACAAAAAATCCAAAGCACAAGCCTATAATCTCAGTATTTAACAGGCTAAGGCAAGGGGATCATGAGGCCAGCCTGGGCCACATAGCAGCCCAGTCTTCTTAAAAACAAGACCCTATCTCAGAAAACCAAAAAGTCCACATTACATCCACAATTTGAAATGAGATTCATCCATTACAGCCAAATTTCAAGGACCTCCCTGCAACTCACTTCCACCCTAAAAAGCCTACTCAAATTCACCTTCCTTAAGAAATCAAACTTTCTACTACTTCTAATTAGCTCAAGACACCAATATGGAAATCTACAGTAAAAACTGGTCAATCAGGCCAAGCGCAGTACTGAACACCTGCAACCCCAGCACTCGGGAGGCTAAGGCAGGTGGATTACTTGAGCACAAGACCAGGCTGGGCTACAAAGTGAGGTCAAGGCCAGCCTGGACTGCGTAGCAGTGACCTTATCTCAAAAAGACAAAAACATAAATCAGTCACCAAAGTATAACATGAATTGAGACCTCTCCAATTTGAAAACTGGGTGGAGGGATGACAATCCAAAGTACCTTAGTCACATGTACAAATGCGCCCAAATAAGCCAGCACGGTGGCGAATGCTTATGACCCCAACGCTTAAAAGGGTGAGGAAGGAGGATCAAAGCTGTAGGCCAGACAGGGCAACTCAGCAAGACTGGGAGCCGGGGATGGCGTTGAACGCCTGGGCAGCTCCCAGCACATGGAAAGCTAAGGTAGGATTGCTGTGAATTCAAGGCCAGCCTCTGGGGTCAATCCCATGTACTACCTGAACGTGTGACATTCCCACATATGAACACGGGTAACAGAATCACATGGAACACAAAGAAATGGCCCAAGGCATTTAACTGTATTCTTTTCACATAACCCCTTGGCGCTCAAATTTGTTAAATTTTCCACTGGCAAGAACTAAGACTCAAGGGCCACCTGGATAACTCAGCCGATTAAAATGCCTTATTAAGCAGACACAGGGACCTGAGTTCAATCCCTAGCATGCCATGTGGTCCCCCAGGGTCACCAAGATGGCTGAGACTGGGCATGGTGGCGCACACCTGCAATCCCAGCACTGTAAACAGGAGGATCACTACCGAGTCCAATCGGTGTAGTGAAACACAGACCCTATAATACGTCAAAATTAAAAGAACCAAGAAGCCTACGTGCCCAATTCAGTGCTCTAGCCCTTTTAGTGCCCTGGGAAGACTACCATGACAGATAAAGAAACTAGGACACAAAGGCAGCCATTATCTAACAGGAAATTAAAGATAAAATGCTCATGAACAAACTTTTAATACTTTTCAAAAGCAGCGCGCAGCACACAGTGCACTTCTTTGGAAATAAAAATTAGAATAACCAGTTAAGTTGTAATAAAAAAGAAGGGAGCTTCAGCTTTTGGGGTTTTTTAGAAGAGTGATTAAACTTTCTGATTCACTGTGATAATCCCACTGTTTGGGGACTACACTTAACGGTGAGCTGCACATTACCTCCCAAAAAAGCTGCTGAGAAAACTGTAAGCAATAAAAAAAAGAACTATTTTGGAGAATTTACCATGTGCCACATAAGACAATGTATACTTTGTTGTAAAAATAAAATTTAAAAACAATAAAATTTATAAACAAACTTGGGGGTCTAGCCGGACGTGGTGGCTCACGCCTGTAATCCCAGCACTTGGGAGGCTGAGGCAGGAGGATTGGTGCAAGTTAGAGACCAGCCTGGGCTACGAAAGTGAGCGCAGGACCAACCTCAACTGCATAGCGAGACCCTGTCTCAAAAAGACAAAAAAAAAAAAAAAACTTGGGGAAGGTGTATCAACCATCCCGTTATTGAATGGATTTTCAGACTAACCACATGAGTTAGACATAAAGGACAGGTGCCCTTTCAGTCAAAAAGCTTTTTTATTAGTGCAGAGAACTTTCTAACAGTGAACTATACAAAACATATAGTTTGGCTAGATGGCCACATAAGTGTGATACAAGATGAGGGTGAAGGGCTGAAGGAAAGGTAAGCACGGTGGTAGAGAAAACCCTGGATGCAATCCCAAAGCCAGTACTGGAGGAAAGAAAAAAAAAATTCAGGGTGAAATGATGAGCGTCAGAATTGAGAATCTTAAAGTACCACACTGAAAGCCTCACAGGTTTTTTGTTGTGTTTTGCTGTGTTTTGTTTATTGTCTTTTTGTGGCAGGTTCTCGCTATGCAGTTCAGGCTGGCCTTGAGCTTACTTTTGTAGCCCAGGCTGGTCTCAAACTTGCACTGATCCTCCTGCCTCAGCCTCCCAAGTAAAACCTAGAATTTTTTTTTTTTAATGACTGTAGTATCTTTTATCACTTTATTTTATTTATTTTTTTCTTGTTTCAGAACCTTTTTTTTTTTGGTCTTTTTGAGACAGGGTCTCGCTATGCAGTTGAGGCTCGCCTTGAGCTCACTTTTGTAGCCCAGGCTGGTCTCGAACTCGCACCAATCCTCCTGCCTCAGCCTCCCGAGTGCTGGGATTACAGGCGTGAGCCACCACGCCCGGCTCAGAACCTTTATTTATTCACTCATTTTTATGGCCGGCCCAGCCCGCCCTGAGGGCAGGGCTGGCACAGCATGTGGTGCCGGGGATCGAACCGAGGTCCCTGAAGCCGCCCAAGCTTAGGAAAGCAGGCACTTTAAACCACTGAGCCATACCGCCGGGCCCCAAAACCTAGAATTTTTAATTAAAAACCTTTCGTAAGATTCTTGTCTAATGGAAAAAGGTTGAAAGTCATCTATAGGTATCCAAAAGGCAAACTTTTACTCTAATCAAGACCTAGGTGAGACCTTTTCTGGAGCTAAGTCTACACTGGGTCACTAACTCAGCAGAGACTCTAGAAGTCAAGCTGAGCCCTTGACTCATTCTTGAACCGTAGCCAACACCCAGTTGAAATGTATTACCTTAAAAGTGCACCGCTATAAAGGAGTAGATGTTACAGACTGGGCAGAGAATTGACTATTTGGAGCTCAAAATCATGAAAAGATGCGGGAAAAAAGGGAACGCAGTGATACTGAGACATCACTGACTTTATGAAACCCTCTCCGTGCACCCCCACCTCGAGGGCAAGCAGGACCCATCCCAAGTCTGCAGTCCTCTGGTTGCTTCTCTTCCGGGCGCCGCCCCGCCCCCACTCACGTGGGCCCTCGACTGCTCCACAGTCTCGCGGCCTGCAATCGCTCGAACCCGTTTCAGCCCAATAGTTTCATTTACCGACAATTTGTAATGCAGAGCGCTGAGCCCTCTATTAGGCTCAAGAGACGTCGTCATGCTCGGGGCAAAAAGCATTTTGGCTCATTCTAGGTCCCAACCAGCTTTCCTCGTTTCTACCGGCGTCCTCCTCCGGTACCAGCTCCAAGTCCCCGCGTGGACTGCACGGGAAGCCTCCTGAAGGAGCAGACCCACGCTCGCTATGGGCCGCAATCACGGACCACTCGGCTCCCCCTGGGCCCCCAGCTAGCAACGGAGGTGATCGCCCCGGCCACATTCCCCGAGACAGAGCGACCTCCCGCCTGGTGCACGCGGCCGACCCGCCACACACTTACGGCGTACAGCGGTCGCTATACTCGTTAGCGATCGTCTCGATGCCGCCGGCACGGGCCACAGCGACGTAGCAGCTCTGGAAGCCCAAATCTATGCCCACCACCGACATGGCGCCGGCTACTGCTCGGGCTCGGGCCCGGGTCCGGTCACGGAGACAGGACACGGACCCTGACGGGACTAGCGCGCGGGAAGCAGGCCGCGTGGGCTGGGGGACCGAGGCTACTGGGGGACTAGCGTCCACACGAGCGCCTGGGTCCTAAGGAAGAGAACTGCGGAGCAAGGCGACACTCAGGCCGGCTCTGGCTCAGCGGCAGCAGAAGAGGCGCCGGTAGCGGGGGCGGAGAAGATCTCGAAGGATCTCGCAGCTACCAGAGAGGTGCAGCGCGAGAGCTGCGCAAGAACAGATTGTTCTCGCGAGATGCCGGCTCTTAAAGGCTTCTTCCGGAGGCCCCGCCCCAGGCACGTAGATGCGCGTGGCCACTTCCGGCCCGGGAGACTGGGAAGGACTTGGCCGATCCAAAGACTGGAGGAGAGGCTACCCAGGGCTCACGGCGGAAGTCAGCTGGGCAGCGCCTCCCCCTTCCGGAGACAGTAGGAAAGGCGCCTGAGGCCACAGCGGAAGCGGTGTGGTCAGCGGAAGCGGTGTGGTCAGCCTACTTCCGTTGCTTTTAGTTTCTGTAAAAGAAACTTCCGATGCCGGCCTTGGGGCGCTCCACCGTTTGTTAATCCACGGGGTGGACCTCGAGCTCCTCTCTTATCCGAGTACTTCGACCATTAGGGAGGGCACAACCATGGTGACTCGGCCTGATTATGCCCTTCAGTCGAGCTGTGTCAAAGGCTAGCGGCGCCCTTAAAGGCGGCAGGGAGGACTCCACTCCTAGTCAACCCGCCTCTCTGCCTCGTTGCGCCGATCGCCGAATCACGCATGACCTTAGGGCACACCAAGCGGCTAGACGGGCCTTAGCCCAGAGCTGGATGCGCGGGACCCAGGGACGACATGGTGCCCGCCCTGAAAGAACTATTCTTTTTTTTTTTTTTTTTTTTGTGGGACCGGGGTTCAAACTCACGACCTTGCACTTGCCCAGCAGGCACTTGTGCCTCGGAGCCATCTCCCCAGCTCCTTTTTTTTCTTTTTTCTTTTTTTTTTTTTTCCTGAAAGAACTATTGAGACTCGTCGGCAGCAGGATTGTGGGAAGCTGCTGGATCTTCAGCTTCAGGGTCCCTCGCATTAAGGGTCCCTTCCCGGGCCCGGCAGGATGACTCTGGTCTAAAGCGCCTGCTTAGGAAAGCTTAGGCCCCGGCACCACAAGCTGCGCCAGCCCTGCCCTTAGGGCGGGCTGAGCCGGCCATAAAAATAAACAAACAAACAAACAAAAGTTCTGAAACAAGAAAAAAAAATTTTTTAAAGGGTCCCTTCCCTCTGGGAAGGCAGGGGCGGCGCGAGAGGGGCAGTGTACCAGGTGGAGAGGGGGCTTCAGTTCGAGATCGGGGAAGCAAGACTGGATAAGAGCCTCCAATTAATTACCTAGAGAGACCTCGGAAGACGGGGAAACAGAATCCTTGAGTCTCCAGTAACTGTTTCTACTATAGACTGCCCTCGACAGTCAAACAGTGACTCTCCTCCAGGGAATCAATACAGAGGATGAAAACTCCTTATCAACCGTGGCTGGAGATGCATTGTTGAAGGCCAAGCCTGCCTGCCTCCCCTAGGGATGAGCAATAAACTATAATTGGTACCACCTGGTCCAATAAAGTCTGAATCGACCTCAGTCGCCCAGATCGGAGAACTTCTGACTCATCTCTTCCTAAAAAGCACCTTATTCTTTCCATGTACAGTTGCTATGTGACCTGCTTCCCTATTGGATCAACAATACCTAAACGTCTCGCCGGGCGTGGTGGCTCACGCCTGTAATCCCAGCACTCGGGAGGCTGAGGCAGGAGGATTGGTGCGAGTTCGAGACCGGCCTGGGCTACAAAAGTGAGCTCAGGACCAGCCTCAACTGCATAGCGAGACCCTGTCTCAAAAAGACAAAAAAAAAAAACAATACCTAAACGTCTGTATTTTTAATCTTATTGGTTGATCATGGTTTTGTCCCAAGTTGTCCCCACATCTTGATCTTGCTTTTAAAAACTTCCTTTGAGGGCCCGGCGGGATGGCTCAATGGTCTAAAGCGCCTGCTTGGGAAAGCTTGGGCGGCTTCAGGGACCTCGGTTCGATCCCCGGCACCACATGCTGCGCCAGCCCTGCCCTCGGGGTGGGCTGAGCCAGCCATAAAAATGAGTGAATAAACAAATAAAGGTTCTGAAACAAGAAAAAAATAAATAAAATAAAATTCTTAAAAAAAGCCGGGCGTGGTGGCACATGCCTGTAATCCCAGCATTAGGGAGGCTGAGGCAGGAGGATCGCTGCAAGTTCGAGACCAGCCTGGGCTACAAAAGTGAGCTCAAGGCCAGCCTGAACTGCACAGTGAGACCCTGTCTCAAAAAGACAAAAAAAAAAAAAAGAAAAAAAAATTCTTAAAAAAAAAAAAAAAAAACACTCGCGCCCCCTCCTGTCTCTCATGAGCCATCTCTCCCAGTTAAAGGGTTCCTACTCTTAACCTCCTTTGTTCCTTATAATTGATTTTTTTTTTTTTTTTTTTGCGAAACAAGGTTCAAACTCACAACTTTGCACTAGGCAGGCACGTTGTGCCACAGAGCTATCTCCCCAGCCCCTATAATTGATTCTTGAATTTTGGGGAACCTACACTAAGCATAAAGGATTCTCAAAAGTATGTACACTTCATGGGGCCGGTAAGATAGCTCAGCAGTCTAAAGCACCTGCTTAGGCAACCAAAGGGACCTTGGTTGGATCCCTGGCACCACATGCTGCTCCAGCCCCATGCCCAAGCCAGTCTGAGCCAGCCATAACGTAAAGTTAAAAAAAAAAAATAATTCAGGTCTACAAAACCTAATCAGACCAGCAAAATAGCTCAGCTGTCTAAAGCACCTGCTTAGGCAAGCACAGGGACCAGGTTCAATCCTGGTCCCACAAGCCATAGCAGCCCTGCCCCCTCCCTGGAAGTAGTTCAGTGCAATTCCAACACCAAAAGTAGAAAAAGTGGATCTTCCCCATCTAAGGTGGCCAAACAAGAGCACCCTAGTATGGGGTGACAAATGCTGCGCGCACACAATGATAGATGCTAGGAGAACTTCTAAGTATAAGGCTAAATCCCCATTGGAAAAAAAAAAAAAACACTGATAGTTAATAGAGTTTGAAGACTATAAGTGTTGTGTTGCTGAAGGACAGACTGAATCGAAGAGCCCAGAAATAGGATGCTATACTTGCATTTGGACCACTGAAAGCATGACTGAAGAGCTCACTTAGGAAGCATATATACTAACACAAATGATAGGGAAGATTGACACCGCTCCTGCATAAGTAGGACACAATTTTGTGAAGTGTTGCATATTTTTTAAAAATTTGAGAGCCGGGGGTGGTGGCACAAGCCTGTAATCCCAGCACTCAGGAGGCTGAGGCAGGAGGATCGATGTGAGTTCGAGACCAGCCTGGGCTACAAAAGTGAGCTCAAGGCCAGCCTGAACTGCATAGCGAGACCCTGTCTCAAAAAGACAAAAAAAAAAATTTGAGGGGCTGAGGAGATAGCTTAGTGGCAAAATGCCTGCCTAGCAAGTGCAAGGTCATGAGTTCAAACCCCCCCAAAAAAATACATTTGGGGCCAGTGAGATAACTCAGCAGCCTAAGCGCCTACTTAGGCAAGTGCAGGGACCAGGATACAATTCCTGGAACCACATGCTATGCTGTCTCTGCTCCTGGGTTTGCTGAGCCAGCCACCAAGACTGAGATGGGGCATAGTGGCACACACCTGTGATCCCAGTCCTGGGAAGGCTGAAAACAAGAATCACCATGAGTCCAAGCTGCATAGTGAGACCCTGTGCCAAATACACTGAAAAGATAAAAGAAAAGCTAGGGATGGCTATGCACACCTATAACTCCAGCACCTGGGAGGCTAAAGCAGGAAGATTGCTATGGGTTTGAGGCCAGCCTGGACAACATAACAAGAACTTATCTCAAAAAATAAAAACCAGGGCTGGGGATATAGCTCAGTGACACAGCTCCTGCCTGGAAAGTGCAAGAGCTTGAGTTCTGTTGTCAGTACCAAAAAAATACACTTCAGTTGAAGCCAGATATGGTAGCACAGGTCTGTGATCCCAGCTCTTAGGAAATTCATGCAGAAGGATCACTGCAAGTTCAAGGCCAGCCTGGGACATATAGTGAATTCAAGGCCAGGTCGAATGAAATATGAAGATCCTGTCACAAAAAGAAAGAGTGAGCAAAGAAAAACAACTATGGGGGAAGCTGAAAACAGGAGGAAAAAAAGTATGATCAGCTGGGCATGGTGGTGCACATCTGTAATCCCAGCACTTGGGAGGCTGAGGCAGGAGGATTGAAATGAGTTCAAGACCAGCCTGGGCTACAAAAGTGAGCTCAAGGCCAACCTGAACTGCATAATGAAACCCTGTCTCAAAAAGACAAAAAAAAAAAAAAAAAAAAAAAAAAAAAAAAAAAGTATGACCCAGGCACCCCCTCTCATTAGTGGCAAACCTTGGCATCTCTTGCTACCAAAGAGGCACTTCTACCTCTAGGGACAATGCAAAAGCCCAGGTTATTTGGCTCCAAATCTGCAAATTACCACAAAGTTCTTCCACTTTTGGCTAATGCAAGCCTGTTTTCAAAGAGAAGTACCAGGTGCTTCCTGTAAGTGGTTTATAGGAACAAACATGGAGAAGGAAGAAAAGCTCTCAAAAAAAAAAAAAAAAAAAAAAGAGCAGGGAACAGGTAGCTGTACATCCTTCTTCACACCTTAGTCGCAGTAGTGAAAAAGTAGAAACAACACATTCATCCAACATTAACGGATGAATGGGGGCTGGAGACTTGGCTCAGCCGTAGAATGCTTGCCTAGCAAGCTGGAAGTCCTGGGTTTGGTCCTCAGCACCAAAAACAAAAACAAAACAAAAAAAAACCTTTAATGGATGATGGATTTTCTAAAATGTGCTAATGCAATGAAACATGCAACCTTTAAAAAGAAATGAATAGGGGCCCGGCGGGATGGCTCAGTGGTTTAAAGCGCCTGCTTGGGAAAACTTGGGTGGCTTCAGGGACCACGGTTCAATCCCCGGCACCACATGCTGCGCCAGCCCTGCCCTTGGGGCGGGCTGAGCCAGCCATAAAAATGAGTGAATAAACAAATAATGGTTCTGAAACTAACTAACTAACTAACTAACTAAATAAATAAATAAATAAAAATTTAAAAAAATAATAATAAAATAAAATAAAAAGAAATGAATGGTTTGAAACCTGGTCCCACACACACACACACAAAATAATAATAAAAGGCCAGGCGTGGTGGCACATGCCTGTAATCCCAGCACTTGGGAGGCTGAGGCAGGAGGATCGATGTGTTTGAGACCAGTATGGGCTATAAAAGTGACCTCCAGGCCAGCTGGAACAACCTAGCGAGACCCTGTCTCAAAAAGACAAAATAGGGGGCCAGGGCGATAGCTCTGTGGCATAAGTGCCTACCTGACAAGTGCAAGGTCATGAATTTGAACCTTGTCCCACAAAAAAAGAAGACATCATAATAATAATAATAATAATAATAGTAATAATAATAATTAATGAATTTCTTTTTTTTTTTCCTTTTTTTTTTTATGGCTGGCTCAGCCTGCCCTTGGGGTGGGACTGGCGCAGCCTGTGGTGCTGGGGATCAAACCATGGTCCCTGCAGTTGCCTAAGCTTTCCTAAGCAAGCACTTTAGACCGCTGAACCATCTTGCCAGCCCAAAGGAATGAATTTCTGATGATAAAACATAAACATTGAAAAGATGAAGCCGGGCGTGGTGGCGCACGCCTGTAATCCCAGCACTCGGGAGGCTGAGGCAGGAGGATCAGTGTGAGTTCGAGACCAGCATGAGCTACAAAACTGAGCTCAAGGCCAGCCTCAACTGCATAACGAGACCTTGTCTCAAAAAAAAAAAAAAAAAAAAAAAAAAAAAAAAAAAAAAAAAAAAAAAAAAAAAAAAAAAAAAAAAAAAAAAAAAAAAAAAAAAAAAAAAAAAAAAAAAAAAAAAAAAAAAAAAAGATGAAGAGAAAGAACAATTAGACACATTCTGTAGGATTCTACTTGGTTTTTAGGGGTTTTTGTGGGGGCGGGGTTGGAACTCATGACCTTGCACTTGTGGGTCAGGCACTTGTGCCATGGAACTATCTCCCCAGCCTCCTATTTTTTTCAAGAAAGAATCTCACTAGAGCTCAGGCTGGCCTCGAAGTCACAGCATCCTCCTTCCTCAGCCTTCCAAGTGTCATCACCACATATGCCACCACACCCAGCAAGGGAGGATTCCACATTTATGAGGCACCTATAAAAGGCAAACACATAGGAAAATGGAACACTGGTTAGCCACAGCTTGTGGGAGGGAGAGTTACTATTTAGAGCTACTGTTTGAAAAAGTTCCGGAGCTATATAGTAGTGGTCGCACAACAGTGTGAATACCCTTGGTGACACTGATCTGTAACAGTGACTAAGGTGGAGCTAGGTGTGACGGTAAAGGTGTGCAATCCCAGCACCCAGAGGCCAATGCAGGAGGAGCCCAAGGGAAGCCAGCTTCAGGCTGACCCTCTGACATATTTCACCACAATTTTTTTTTAAATTTGAAAAAAAGAAACCAGCCAGGCATGGTGGTGCATCTTGGAGCCCCAGCTACTTGAGAGGCCTACGCAAAAAGATCCCCTGAGGCCTAATTTGAGGCCAGCCTGGGACATGGCAAGACCCAGTCTCAAAAAGTAAAGAAATTCAGCTTTTTGAAAGATTACCCTTGCCCTGCCTCTGCCTCCTGTCTTTCTGCTTTCTGGAAGGAATGTGAACAACACCAAGGACCTTAATTATACCCATGTCTCTTGATATTCTACACACTAGACACACAGCCCAGGCTGCCTGGCTGAAGTTTCTAATCTACCCGGAGGATCAGAGTTGCTGGCTCAGCTCCTGCCCGCCTTTTCAAAGGCCTTCCTGCCCTGTAGCTAAACTAGCACACATACATCCAGATCTTTCTGTGGTCCTTGCCTCCCCTAGTGGTCTTGGCAGGGCATTCGATTTCCAACACCACCAGCCCTATCAATCTTTTTAATGATTCGTGGATTGTTCCAAAATAAAATGCAGCTAACATCAGTCACAGAGAGTACTCATCCTGCTATAAATAATTTCTTGGATCATCAGACTTATAGCTCAAGAGGCTATTCTGGGATAGTTAAATAAATGAAGTCAGGAAAAGTTATTTGAAAATTCTGAAAAATTTAAAGTGGCAAGTTCCCAAGCACCACAATTGGGAAAGAATAAAATTTTTAAAATATTTAATGTTGACGTTATGATTGGAGCACAAGTTCTTCTAATTCATTAGAACATTTGAGTACTTTAGAAACAATTAGTTTTATGTCTTCCTGAGATACAACCACCAAAAGTGTTCAGTTTGCTTGGTTGTCTGGCCAGGGTGAAGAGGGAACCTAAGGTGCTCAGCTGCTGAGCTACATCCCACCCCCTTTTCTTTTCTTTTTTTTTTTTTTGTCTTTTTGAGACAGGGTCTCGCTATGCAGTTGAGGCTAGTCCTGAGCTCACTTTTGTAGCCCAGGCTGGTCTCGAACTCGCACCAATCCTCCTGCCTCAGCCTCCCGAGTGCTAGGATTACAGGCGTGCGCCACCACGCCCGGCCCTTTTCTTTTCTTTAAAGAATTTTTTTATTTTATTTTTTTCTTGTTTCAGAACCTTTGTCTGTTTATTTACTCATTCTTATGGCCGCTCAGCCTGCCCCAAGGGCAGGGCTGGCGCAGCATTCGGTGCCGGTGTTGGGGATGGAACCTGGAACCAAGGTCCCTGAAGCCACCTGCAGGCGCTTTAAACCACTGAGCCATCCTGCCGGACCCCCCACCCCTTTTCTTTTTCATTCTTCTTATTTACTTTCTCTCTCTCTCTCTCTCTCTCTCTCTCTCTCTCTCTCTCTCTCTCTCTCTCTCTCCCTCTCTCTCTCTCTCTCTTTTGTCTTTTTTGAGACAGGGCCTCACTATGCAGTTCAGGCTGGCCTGAGCTCACTTTTGTAGACCAGGCTGGTCTCGAACTCACACCAATTCTCCTACTTCAGCCTCCCAAGTGCTGGGATTACAGGCACGTGCCACCATTGCTCTGCTCTGCGCACTTTTTATATACACTAGGTCAAACCAGCTTTCCTGGTTCCACAGGTAACTGCTCCAGGAAATACTGGTAAATTGTATTACTATTTTAAAGGTTCTGACAAAGCTGCGGAAAAACCTGCTCAATTTTGCGTAATCCTACAGTAGACATTGATTGTAAGATACAGCCAGGCCTGGTGGCACATGGCTAGTCAGTTCAAGGCGAGTCTGCACTACACCAACTGAAAGAGGAAAATCCCATAGTGTGTTACGTGGTAAAGCACGGTGGTCTGCTTTTGCTTCACTCAAGTATCCAACAGTAATATATTCCTCATATAAAAACTACCATCACATGGGCCCGGCAGGATGGCTCAGTGGTCTAAAGCGCCTGCTTAGGAAAGCTTATGCGGCTGCAGAGACCTCTGTTCGATCCCGGCACCACATGCTGTGCCAGCCCTGCCCTCAGCGCAGGCTGAGCCCGCCATAAAAATAAATAAACAAACAAAAGTTCTGAAACAAGAAAAAAAAAAAGAAACTACCATCACAGCTCACTCCTAACTCCAAATTGGCTGACATCTTCTACTCTGTTCTGTCTGTTTTGTCTTTGAGAAAGGGTCTCACTACATAGTTCAGACTGGCCTTGAACTCACATGGTAGCCCAGGTTGCCCTGGAACTTATGGAAACTCTCCTGCCTCGGCTTCTCAGAAGGCTGGGATTACAGGCAAACGCCATCACACTGGCTGCGCCACTTGGACTCATTCAACTCCGCTTTTCCTGTAGCACCAGGGTCTCGGAGGCTCTACCCATACCTGCTCTCACACGAGCAACATCCACCTGCCCTTTCTCTTGAGCTCCACAGGAAGTTCTCCATCTCTCAGGAGCTCTAGGAACAAAGGCCATGCCTCCACCCAGAGCCCTAGATCACCACTGATTTTCCGGGTGTGACTCAGTTCCGCCCTAGGCAGCAGCTGGGCTCCTGCCACCACCCGGCCCTCTGCCCTCCACTCTCCGTCAGTCGTGCCCCAATGCCTGGCCTGCCCAACCCAACACAGAGGCTGGCCCGGGATACTGTCTGCCAGGCCGCAGCTGCCACCTCCTACAGCTCAGGAAACTTTGGGACCAGACTTTGCATTAACTGTCATCAGAACTCTGTATACTGTTCGCATTTCCCTCCCAGATTGCTTTTTTTTTGGCAGGACTCAAGACCTTGCACTTGCCAGGCAGGCACTTGTGCCGTGGAGCTATCTCCCCAGTCTCCCTCCTAGCTTGTTTATTTCAGGATAAAATGCTTGTCTGAAAACAGAGAAATGAGAAAAAAAACAAACAAACATTTATCTATATATATTTTTTTTTTCTTTGAGACAGGGTCTCAATATGCAGTTCAGGCTGGCCTTGAGCTCACTTTGTAGACCAGGCTGGTCTCGAACTTGCACCGATCCTCCTGCCTCAGCCTCCCAAGTACTGGGATTACAGGTGTGCGCCACCACGCCCAGCCACCACACTAAATAGTGAGAACCTGATTCAATAAACAAATCATTAATTAAAAATAAGACGTTAAAGAGCTCCTAGTATGCTGGTATATTGCCTGAAATGACTCTACTGGGGCTTCCTTCTGAAGTTCTTCCCAGTGGGTATGGTGGCACCGGCCTGGAATCCCAGCACTCAGGAAGCTGAGGCAGGAGGGTTGCCATCAGTTTGAGGCCAGCCTGGGATCTATTTGGAGTTCAAGGCCTAATAAATGCATGAAGTTCTTCCTGAGGATGTCTTCTCTACTCTCCAAGTAGAGCAGCTCCCTTCCATCGCTGGAGGAGACAGTGCGGGTCAGCCTGACAGACGCAGCTAAGTGAAGAGAGCACATGGCCCAGGGCCCGCAGGAGCCAGTGAGGGAGCGTGAGAGACCAACTCCAGCAGCAGAAGGAAGACGCGGCAGGAAAGGCACAGAGAGTCAGCATCAGCCTCCCCGCCCACCCTCTCTGGGACGAGGCTGACTCTAGGCTCTTCCGTCCTGTGGAGGCCAGGCTGATGCTAGGAATGAGCTCAGTGGTACAAGTGCCTGTCTGACAGACACAAGGTCCCGAGTTCAATTCCCCAGACACCCCCAAAAAGATAAGTTAATGTCGATAACTGCAAGGAAAGAGAAAGTTATACGGCGGCTCACTGAATTGTTCTGGAAACTCTAACACGGTGTTATGGTTTGTGTACAGGTGTCTCCCTAAAGCCTGTGCAGTCATTTGGTGGCTTCTGGAATTTGTAATTGATTTTTTTTCTTTCTTTTTTTTTTTTTGCAAGGCTGGAGTTTGAACTCCCAACCTTGCACTTAGCAAGCAGGCACTTGTGCCAAGGAGCTATCTCCCGAGTCCCCTGTAATTGAGTTTGTTGGTGTGGGTGTTGCATCTCCCCTGAGGCAGGTGATTTGCATTTCAATATAAAGGGAGAGAAGTTAGCTGCTGCCACCTCTCCCTGCCCTCTTGCTCTTAGCTGCTACCAGGGAAGGTTGCTCTCTGCCATGTGCCACTCTGCCTTGGAGCCAGCTGAATATGGACTGAAACGTCCAGTAGTAACTAGGAGCTAAATAGACCTTTGCTTCCCTCATTGTGAGTGTCAGGTATTTGTCCCAGCAATGAGAGAAGAGTAACTGAGACACATGGGCTGACTCAGGATTCTGGGTTTTAATTCCAAACCACCAAGGGAAAGATGGACCAGGGCCAGCCAAATAGCTCAGAGGATTAAAACACCTGCAAGCAAGCCCAGGGTCCAGGAGTTCAATCCTGGGCCTGCCATGCCAGCCCCACTCCTGGGGGCACTCTGAGATGGCAATTGAGACTGGTATGGTGGGGCGCACCTGTAATCCCAGCTCTTGGGAGGCTGTAAATAGGCAGATCACTCCAAGTCCAGTGTAGTAGTGAGACCCTGAACACTCTGTAGATCCTCCTCCCCTCTCACCACCCCCACAAAAAAGAAAAGAAGATGGACCAAAAATTGGGAAAGGACTCTCAGTGCCATGGCATGACTATTGGAAGGACACATCTATTTCCCCTTCTCCAGATTCACCTTTCCTGTTCATTTGCTGGGCTTTGGTGTCATTGTCTACTGGCCCAAGGCAAGGGATGCATGCTCTAGTTTGGGGGGCTTCAGACATGAAGTGCAAGCCACACTTGCAAAGGATGGTAGAATTAGGCCTGTAAGAGAGCCCAGTGAGGGCTGGGGAGATAGCTCAGAAGAATAAGCATTTGCCTGGCAAATGCAAGGACCTGAGTTCAATCCCGAGTTTTGCACACACACAAAAAGGATAGCTCAGTGGACTAAGTGCCTGCTTAGGCAAGTGCAGGGGCCAGGATTCGTTTCCCCAGTACTTCATGCTGTGCCAGCCCCACCCTGGTGTGCGCTAAGCCAGCAACTGAGTGTAGGCTTTGTGGCACACACCGGGGAAGCTGAAAACAGAAGGATCACTATAAGTCCGAGCTGTGTAGTGAGACCCTGTACAAAAAAAAAAGTGTGGTGGGATTAAGGATGCAAACTCAATCGTGGGCATGTCGATGCATGTCACATGGGGAGAGACAATGCCTGTGGGCCTGACAAGGAGAGGAGGCGATAGATGACTGAAAAGCACAGGACAAGTTGGAAAACAAAAGTGAATGAATGGCACCTTGCTGGTTTTTTAAGGTCACTCCTCATGCTGCTACTGCAGCCGGCAGTGATATAGGGGAAATGAAACTCCCCACCAGAAAGGTACTTGGGATAAGTTTGAGTTCTCTTAAACCAAAGAATGAGGGCTGGTGAGATGGTTCAGCAGTCTAAAGAGCCTGCTTAGGAAAGCTTAGGCAACCTTGGGGACCTTGGTTCGATCCCTGGCACCACATGCTCTGCCAGCCCCACCCCCAGGGCAGGCTGAACGGGGCATGAAAAAAAAAAAAAAAAAGAGAATGAATTTTGGGAACAAATGAAGGTTAAGAGCAGAATATATTTATTGGAGGAAAGAAGGCTCCTGCAGGTTGTTCCCCAAGAAGCTGTCTCTTAGCGGGGGTTTTATAGAGTAAAACCATGCATTGAGTGGGGGTTTAGGGTGGAGAACATGGGAACCCCTTATATGCACATGAGGTGGGACAAAACTATGGTCAATCAATGAGATTACAAACAGCCTCACTCAGGTGACCCTCTTAGGCTCTTACAAGGTGATAGATACTTACTTAGAATATCAATCCCTTTAATTAAAAATTTTTTTTTGCAGAACCAAGGATGAAACTCAGGACCTAGCACCTTCCAGGCAGGTACTTGTGCCCCTATCATTCCCCGATGCCCATCCCTAGGGAAGTGTGTGGCCGCATCTGTTTGCTCCTTTTTCTTGAAGTCTGGCCCACAGCAGGAATGTCTCTTTCTTACAAAGTTTCAAAGTAAGGGGCTGGAGTTGCAGGCGTCTCCACCTTGACAAGCTTAACTTCCGAACAAGGAGTCTTGCATTTGATTTTATTTATATATATTTTTTTATTTTTGTGGGACTGGGGTTCAAACTCATGACCTTGCACTTGCCCAGCAGGCACTTGTGCCTCGGAGCCATCTCCCCAGCTCCCTATTTATATATTTTTTAAAGAATTATTTTATTTTATTTTATTCTTGTTTCAGAACTTTTGTTTGTTTATTTATTTATTTTTATGGCCAGCTCAGCCTGCCCTGAGGGCAGGGCTGGCGCAGCATGTGGTGCCGGGGATCGAACCATGGTCCCTGAAGCTGCCCAAGCTTTCCTAAGCAGATGCTTTAGACCACTGAGCCATCCTACCAGGCCCATTTTAATTTTGCCCCAGGCTCAGCAAAGCAGTTCTGTCTTGCGCCAGAAGTTGATGAAACTGTTCCCACAAGAAACTCTTACCCTGGGGGCTGGGGAGGTAGCTCCATGGCACAAGTACCTACCTAGCAAGTGCAAGGTTATGAGTTGGAACCCTGGTCCTGCAAAAATAAAAAAAAAGATACTCTTACCCTGTGTTCAGGATAAACCAAAAGGGAGGACTAATGTCCTACCTTTCCTGAAATTCGGGGTTAGTGCTTTCCCTGAAGATTGGCCTTAAGAAAGGAAAGAAAGATTTGTATTCTTTCATTATGTTTTGCAATTGTGTTGCAGTGATCCAGGAAACTCTCATGTTATAACTGGTAGAATTGGACCCTAGTCCAAAATTAAACACCTTGACTGTGGTGGCTGAGAAAGGAGCAGTCTGGAGCGGGGAGATGACCCTGCACTCCATGAGCAGGAACAGCAGCAGGGACCTGCAAGTGGGTGCTGGCCTCTGGGCCTGGGGCTCTCCAGTGGAAGAAGGAGTGAAGGGTCCTGCTCACCCTCAGGCCTGGGCTGAAAGCTCAGAGGTTACATCCTGTGCTCCCATCTTCAGATATAGCTACCTTAATTGCTTCAGTAGCCTTGGATATAATGCAGCCTCTGCTAGGACACAGTTGTGGTTTTTTTATTCTTTTTTTTTTTTTTTTTTGTGGGACCAGGGATTGAACTCATGACCTTGCACTTGCCAGGCAGGCACTTGTGCCACGGAGCTATCTCCCCAGCCCCAGGATTTTTTTTTTTTTCTTTCTTACTTTTTTTTTTCTTTTCCAGACAGGGTCTAACTTTGCAGACCAGGCTAGCCTCAAACTCACTGCAATCCTCCTGCCTTAACCTCCCAAGGGATAACAGGTGTGTATCACCATGTGTGGATCAGGAGATAGGCTTTTTTTTTTTTTTTTAATGGCTGGCTCAGCCTGCCCTGGGGATGAGGCTGGCACAGCATGTGGTGCTGGGGATCAAACCTCGGTCCCTGTAGCTGCCCAGGCTTTCCTAAGCAGGTGCTTTAGACCACTGAGCCATCCTGCTGGGCCCTGGCCCTTTCTTTGTTTTTTGTTTTTTGTTTTTTGTTTTTTTTGTCTTTTTGAGACAGGGTCTTGCTATGCAGTTGAGGCTGACCTTGAGCTCACTTTTGTAGCCCAGGCTGGTCTCGAACTCGCACCAATCCTCCTGCCTCAGCCTCCTGAGTGCTGGGATTACAGGCGTGAGCCACCACGCCTGGCTTTAATTTTTTTTTTTTTTTTTTTTTTTTTTTTGGCACAGGGTCTCCTTGAGCAGCTCAGACTCATAGTACTCCTCCTGTGTTAACCTTCACTAGTGCTGGGATTACAGGCACTCATCAGCATGCCCGGTTTTGAGTGGCCAACTTAACATGGGGCTGGCCTGGCATGGAGTACCGGGGACTGAACCTGGGTTCTTGTGCTTGCCACATAGGCATTTAGACCATCATGCTAAGGAGGTAGCTTCTTCTTCTTCTTTTTTTTTTTTTTTTTTTTTTTTTTTTTTTTTTTTTTTTTTTTTTGGCATCAGGGATCAAACTTGGGACCTTGCATTTGCCAGGCACTTCAACCACTGAGCTCTCTCCCTGGCCCTTGGAGAGTGCTTCTTGAGCAGTGAGAAAGCAGTGTGGCTGGGAGTCTCGGGTTTTTTGGTTCACTCTCTGGTGATTTAAATGATCTGTACGATGCCAAGTTGCCCAGGCTGGCCTCGAACTTCTGATCTTTCTGCATCCATGTCTTGAGGGCCTGGGGTTGCAGGTGAGCATCCATGATGGGATGGAAAAAACAATACTGCATGCCCAGCACATAAAAAAAAAAAAGCAGGGATAACAATTTTGTTTTCAGACAGTCTAAACTTCAAATCAAGGCTGATGAGATGAAATAAAGAAGGCCACTATATGCTGGTTAGGGGAAAAATTCAAGATGAAGAGGTAATACTCATAAATATATATGCGTACACTGCAGGAGCACCAAGTTATATATGACAAATGTTAAGGGACATGAAAAATCTAATATCAAATACCACAATCTTAACAGGAGTCCTTAACATCCCTTTATCTCAAAAAGATAGGTCAGGCAGACAAAAAATTAGCAAAGAAGTAGCAGAACTGAACCAGATTTTGAAACAACAGGACTTAGTTAGTGGACATACACAGAGTGTTCCAGCCAACCTCTTTTTTTTTTTTTTTTTTTTTTTTTTTTTTTGGTGGGACCAGGGTTCAAACTCAGGACCTCGCACTTGCCAGGCAAGTTTTGCCACAGACATATCTCCCCAGCCCCCATTCAACCACTTCTGAATACACATTTTTTTTCAACTGCACACAGGACATTTTCCCAAATAGACCACATACTAGTGCATAGGTCATGCTTAAGTATATGCAAGAAAATAGAAATTATTCCATGCATATTATCTGACCACAGTGCAATGAAACTGGAAATAAATGACAAAAGAAATCACAAGAACCCTGTGGAGGACCACCTGAATAGCTCTCTTTGATTTTTGGTTTTGTTTTGTTTGGTCTTTTTGAGACAGGGTCTTGCTGTGCAGTTCAGGCTGGCCTTGAGCTCACTTTTGTGGTCCAGGCTGGTCTCGAACTCACATCTATCCTCCTGCCTCAGCCTCCCAAGTGCTGAGATTACAGGCATAAGCTACCACACCCAGCTTCTCCTTGAAAGAAAAGTGACTGTGTCCATTTTGACTGAACCTGACCCTATTCCCTTGTAATGAAATGTACAGAGCTATCTAGGACTTCTCATTATTCTCTCAATTGGCCTTAAGCAGTGTGTATTGGTCTAGCCGAGGTGCTGGTGGTAATTTTTGAAGATGTTACGGGTGTTTCCCTGATAACAGAATGAAGAGCCAGTGCTCCATGCTGTCAGCTAGGATTGAGCCTCGAGACAGAGACTATGACTTCCTGGGGCTTGAAAGATTATACATCAGAGCTGAAGCACCAGACCCCAGGTATATTAGATAGTACCTCAATAGCATAATATACATTTCTTCCTTTGCATATCCTCTCTGAATATGGCAGAGGTGAATGCAGGCCTCCTACCTAGCACAGCTCACAGCACTCACCTTCTTCCCACAATTCCCTTTTACAAGCCACTCCCCCTTCTCCAATAAATAAAACCCAAGTGCAGCCGTGGGTTGCTCTCTTGGTTCCAGAAAGCCATCTTCATGGCTGGACTTAGGGCACCTTGTCTCACCAATAATTACATACATATATATATATATATATATATATATATATACATGTCTTAGTGTCTTTGTTATCACCATGGGTTGCACCAGGAGTGGTAGATTGGAATTAACTTGGTGGAATTCCAATAACGTGGTTTTACGATTGTAAGTTTAGACTTCTTGGGCTGAGACAACAACCAGAAAGGGGCTCCAACAGAACCCCAGAAATACATGGGAATTAAACAACACCCTTAGCAAACAGTGAGTTACAGATGGAATTAAACAAGAAATTAAACAATATTTACAATTTAATGGAAATTCAAACACAACCTACCAAAATTTATGGGATGCAATGAAAGCAGTTCTTAGAGGGAAATTTATAGCTTTGAACTCACACATTGAGAAAACAGAATGGGGGGCTGGGGAGACAGTTCCATGGCATAAGTGCCTGCCTGGCAAGTGCAAGGTCATGAATTCAAACCCTGGTCCCGCAAAAAAAAAGAAAAAAAAAAAAACAGAATGAAAACAAATAAATACTTTACACAGTACCTAAACGGGCTAGAAAAGGAAGAGCAAATGAAGCCCAAAGCCCAAAGATGGGAGGAGATTATAAAGATTAGGGGAGAAATTAATTCAATTGAGACAAGGAAAACAATACAAAGAATTAATGAATCCAAAACCTGGTTCTTTTTTTTTTTTTTTCTTTTTGAGACAGGGTCTCACTGTGCAGTTCAGGCTAGCTTTGAGCTCACTTTTGTAGCCCAGGCTGGTCTCGAACTCACAACGATCCTCCTGCCTCAGCCTCCCAAGTGCTGGGATTACAGGCGTGAGCCACCACGCCCGGCAAAACCTGGTTCTTTGAATGATTAAATAAAACTGATAAGTCCCTAGCTAACTTCATCAAAAAGAGGAAAGAAAGGACTCAAATTCAAGCCATAAGGAATGAAAAGGGTGAAATTACTACAGACTTTCAATTACTACAGATTCAGAGGATCATTAATAGCTACTTTGAGAATCTTTATTCTCACAGAATGGAAGACACAGATGAAATGGACAGATTTCTAGGAAGGTACAAACTACCAAAACTGAATCAAGAAGATATAAGAACTCTCAATAGCCCAATAACAGCCAATGAAATACAAAATGTAATAATAATAAAAAAGTCTAGTGACAAAGAAAAGTCCAGGTCCTGATGGATTCACCACTGAATTCTATAAGAAATTTACAGAACACATAATCCTAATACTCCTCAAATTCTTCAATGAAATAAAAAAAAGAAAGCAATCCTCTCAAAATCATTCCTAAAGGCAAATATAGTGATACCAAAACCAGAGAGAGATGCAACTAAAAAAGAGAACTATAGGCAAATTTCTCTCATGAACATAGATGCAAAATTCCTCAATAAAATCCTCACCAATAGAATACAGCAAATCATCAAGAAGATTATACACCATGACCAGGTAGGATTCATCCCAGGGATGCAAAGATGGTTTAATACACACAAATCTATAAATGTAATATACTATATCAATAGAGCCAAAGCCAAAAACTACATGATCATCTCAATTGGTGCAGAAAAGGCTTTTGTCAAAGTCCAACACTCATTTATGTTCAAAGTTCTACAGAAAATTGAAATAGAGGGCCCCTGCCTCAATCTGATAAGAGCCATCTATGATGATCCAATGGCCAATGTAATTCTAAATGGGGAAAAAGCTGAAGTCTTTTACTCTCAGATCTGGTACAAGACAAGGATGTCCTCTATCACCACTCTTGTTCAATATAGTTCTGGAATCATTAGCTATAGCCGTTAGAAAAGAGAGAAATAAAAGGAATAAGAATAGGTAAAGAAGAAGTTAAACTATCACTATTTGCAGATGACATGATAATCTACTTGGAAGACCCAAGGAACTCCACCAAGAAACTACTAGAGGGGCCCAGTAGGATGGCTCAGTGGTCTAAAGCACCTGCTTAGGAAAAGCTTGGGCGGCTGCGGGGACCGCAGTTCCATCCCCGGCACCACGTGCTGTGCCAGCCCTGCCCTCAGGGCAGGCTGAGCCGGCCATAAAAATAAACAAACAAAAGGTCTGAAACAGGAAAAAAAATTTAAAAATTCTTAAAAAAAAAAAAAAAGAAGCTACTAGAATTAATACACAAATTTAGTAGCATAGCAGGGTGCAAAGCCAACACACAAAATTCAATAGCATTCCTCTACACAGATGACAAATACACTGAGAGATAAATTAGAGAAACAATATCTTTTACAATAGCGCTGAAGAAAATGAAATACTTAGGAATTAACCTAACTAAAGAAGTGAAAAATCTATTCAATGAAAACTATAGTACTCTGAAAAAGGAGATCTTAAGAGGATTTCAGAAAATGAAAAGATATTCCCTGCTCCTGGATAGGAAGAACCAACATTGTGAAGATGGCCATACTCCCTAAATTGTTACACAGATTTAATGTAATCCCTATCAAAATATCATCACCATACTTCACAGACCTGGAGAAATCATTCCTAAAATTTATTTCAAGCCAGAAGAGACCTAGAACTGCAAAGGCAATCCTCAACAACAAAGATAAAGCAGGAGGCATTACAATTCCTGACCTAAAGTTATGCTACAGGGCTACCATGATAAAATCAGTATGGTTTTGGCGAAAAAAAAAAAAAAAATAGACCTGAGGATCAGTGGAATAGATTAGAAGATGTAGAAGCAAATACAAACACACTCAGCCACCTTATTTTCAGCAAAGGGGCCAAACATGTTTACTGGAAGAAAGTCTCTTTAACAAATGGTGCTGGAAAAACTGGCTCTCTACATGCCAAAAGCTAAAACTTGACCCAGGTCTATCACCATGCACTAAACTAAAGTCAAAATGGATTCAAGATCTAAATATTAAAATAGAAAGACTAAATCTCCTGGAAGAGAAAGTGAGAGGAAATCTTGAAGACATTGGGGTAGGCAAAAGTTCATGGACAAAAATAAAAATGTATGTTTAACACTTGAAAGAATCAACAATTGGGACCTCCTCCAACTGAGAAGTATTTGCTCATCAAAAGAAATTACCAACAGAGTGAAAAGACAACCCACTAATTTCGAAAAGAATTTAACTGATAAGTTTTCAGACAGAGCTGGGGGAGATAGCTCAGTAGAATAAGTGCTTGCCTGACAAACACAAGGATCTGAGTTCAATCCCTGGTTCTGGAAAAAAAAAAAAAAAAAACAGTTTTAGGCTGGGTATGGTCATACACATCTGTAATCCCAGCAGTTGGAAGGCTAAGACAGGAGGATCAGTGCGAGTTGGAGACCAACGGGGGCTACAAAAGTGAGCTCAAGGCCGGCCTGAACTGTATAGCGAGACCCTGTCTCAAAAAGATGAAAAAAAAAAAAAAAAGTATTCAGGTAAAGGTCTTCTATCTAGAATTTAGAAAGAACTAAAAAAACCATTAGGGTCCCAAAATACAAAGACCCAGTCCAGAAATTGGCATCTGAGATGAACACACATTTCTCAGAGAAAGAAATTCAACAAGCCTATACATACATGAAGAAATGCTCCACAGCTCTAGCCATTTGTGAAATGCAAATCAAAACAACACTTAGATACTATCTCACTCGAGAAAGAATGGCTATCTTTTTTTTTTTTAGAAGTAAAGAATTTGTTTATTTATTTATTTGTATAGCCGGCTCAGCCTGCCCTGAGGGCAGGGCTGGCACAGCATGTGGTGCCGGGGATTGAACCGCGGTCCCTGCAGCTGCCCAAGCTTTCCTAAGCAGGCGCTTTAGACCACTGAGCTATCCTGCTGGGCCCAAGAATGGCTATCATAAAAAAATCAAACAACAAAAAATATTGGAGAGGCTGTGGGAAAAAAGGAACACTTCTCCACTTCTGGTGGGAATGCAGACTGGTACAACCATTATGGAAAGCAGTGTAGAGACTCCTTAAAAAATTAGAATTGGAAGTCCCATTCAATCCAGCTATCCCCCTACTGGGAATTTTCCCAGAAGAACTGAAAACATATCATAGTGATAGCTGTACACCTATGTTCATAATAGCACAGTTTGTGATGTCATAGCCAAATCTTGGAAACAAGCAAAATGCCCATCACCTGAAGAATGGTTGAAAAAGATGAGGTATTTTTATACACTGGAATATAATTAGCTATAAAGAATGATAAACTGGAAGACTTCATATATAAGTGGATGTATCTTGAACATATACTCGTAAGTGAAATAAACCAGACTTACATATGTAAATATTGTATAGTCTCCCTAGTGTAAGAACTCAAAAGAAGAAATAAAAATGGAAAGACATAACATAGCTGAATGGAAACCAAGGACTTAAGGGTTAAACAATGAAGTGACTGCAAACAGAAAAGATGGGAAATATGGCAGGAGCAACACCATGCACTTATATACACAGGATGAATAAGATAATGATCCTAAGAACCTCCAAAAGGTTTTTCACAATGAGGTTAGCAATGGATAATACTAAAATTATGCTTGGAATGCCTGTCATTCTTGTCTTTTAGATTTGTGCTGCCTCTAATGTAGTTTCTTTCTTTCTTTCATTCTTTTTTTTTTTTTTTTTGCAGGACTGGGGTTTGAACTCATGACTTTGCACTTGCTAGGCAGGCTCTTACACCATGGAGCTATCTCCCCTAGTATAGTTTCAGTTAGTGCTATACTCTCTCTCTCTCTCTCTCTCTCTCAAGTAAATGGTTGTTTTAGAAGAAAACAAACAAACAAAAGGTATTAAATGAGAGTAAGAGACTAGGAAAAATGCCATAGGATTAACTGGCTACAATTTTGTATATACTTAGATTTCTAAATTTCTATGTAAGCCGGACGTGGTGGCTCACGCCTGTAATCCCAGCACTTGGGAGGCTGAGGCAGGAGGATTGGTGCGAGTTCGAGACCAGCCTGGGCTACAAAAGTGAGCTCAGGACCAGCCTCAACTGCATAGCGAGACCCTGTCTCAAAAAGACAAAAAAAATAAATTTCTATGTAAAAATGTGTAACTGCTTTTATCACATTGTGAAGGGATTTATTAGAGCATCAATGATTGATGGAAAATACCAATTCCAAGTTAAGTGTAAGATATTTGATATTCAGAAAGACAGTGATATTAAGCTCAAGTACCTATGTTATAGAGTAATAGTATCACAAAGCTTCTCTTCTGGACAGTTAAGAATATAAGTTTACAGAACAAAAATTAGAGAAAAAGAAGGGCTACAAGGATTATCAGTATTTTGGACCTAGCCCTTCAAGGTCAGTGAGGACTCAGGACATAAGAGAACCTGTGCTGTAGCATCCTATAACTCAGTGATTTCCCAAATTTTCAATTCAAGGAGATTATGGGAATACTGAGGAAAGGGATTGATGATGTATGGTGTGCCTAAGGAGAGTCACCTAGAGAGAAAACATTCTCTCAGGCTTTCACAGAGAGTAAGCTGTTCAAGCAATGGCTGTGACTCATCCAGAGGACTCACACTGACAACAGTTCTACAAAGCGCTGTACATGACTTCAAAGTAAATCCTGAGGGAATTTGACTGACCTTGGGAGACACAAAAGTTCCATGTTTTGTTATTCAGGTCTTGCTTTAACTTGCTCTTAACCACCCAGCAGAAAGGTTTAACCATGAGGCATAAAATATAAAGCTAGATTAGTATGCTGAGCTGTAAAAGGCTTAAATCAACAGTTTTCAACATTGCCAGCTCTGCCAATAATCCATTGTGATTATGGAATAGCAGACTATGTATACAACTATCTTCTCTTAGTTCAATGAGAAGAAATTTTATGTACAAACAATGATTAGAAAAATGATCATGTCTACATCCTGTACAACGACAAAAAATGACAGAAATGTAGCTAGACTGATGAGCTACTGCTATTAAAAAAAAGATAAAAAATATTTCAAGCTGACAAAGGGTGGATTGTAGTGATTGATATATTGTGTCAACTTGGTTACCTGTTGGTGGGAACAGAGGACCAGCCCTAGTATACAAAGTGACTCAGCACAAAGAGACCATACAAAGGGCCTGAGGAAGGGGTGGAACTTCCACTTTGTTGGAGCTTCAGTCTTCCCATTCAGCTCAGACGTCATTGCCGGCCTTGCAGCGCAGACTCCTCACCTTCTGGCCTGGATCCTTCAGCTTCCATTGCAGACTCTTCAGTGTCCTTAGCAGACTCTCCAGTCTTCTGTCACAGACTCACTGGCTGATGAACAGAGACTTGCATGGGGCACTGTAGTGAGCTTCAGATCTTAGGACTGAATTCTTCCGTCTGGGTGTGTAGATGCTCTTTGCACACTTCCTCATCTGACTCTGGGGCTGACTGCTGTAAGCCAATCTTGTAATTCCTTATATATTGTATGTCTTGTGATAATATGTGTTCCTTATATCTGTTCCTGTAAGTAAATCCCTGACTAATACAACTAGGATCAGGTTTATAATAAAATATCTTGGGCCCGGCGGGATGGCTCAGTGGTCTAAAGCGCCTGCTTGGGAAAGCTTGGGAGGCTTCAGGGACCGCAGTTCTATCCCCAGCACCACATGCTACGCCAGCCCTGCCCTCAGGGGAAGCTGAGCCGGCCATAAAAATGAGTGAATAAACAAATAAAGATTCTGAAACAAATAAAGTAAAAAGTAAAAAATTCTTAAAAAAAAATTTTTTTTTTCTTTTTTCATGTTTTGGCCAGCTCAGCCCACCCTGGGGGTGCGCTGGCACAGCATGTGGTGCCAGGGATTGAATCTCAGTCCCTGCGGCTGCCTAAACTTGCCTAAGCAGGTGCTTTAGACCACTGAGCTATCTTGCCAGCCCCTTTAAACTTACTTTTAGGTATAAAGATATGTTTCTTTTTCTTTTTTCCTTTTGGTGGTGCCAGGGATTGAACTCTGGACCTTGTGCTTGCCAGACAGTATCTTATGCCACTGAGCTATCTCTCAGCCCCAAGATATACTTATTTTAAACATTTTATTTTATTTTTTTATGTATCTGGCCCAGGCTCTCACTATACAGCTCAGACTTGTAGTGATCTATGCTGCTCTCTCTGAGTGGTTCTAGGGATGGGATGAGTGCAGCATGTGCTGAGGATTGAACCCTGATTCCTATGTTGCCTAAGTAGGCGCTTAGTCCACTGAGCTATCTCTCTGTCCCTTCGACATTTTATAAGTTGGACATTACAACACAGCTATAACAATCTTTAAGAACCAGTCTGTCAAACATTGTATTATATAAGAACTATAATATTTTGTGCCTGGATCTATCAAAAACTGATGCACATCTCTTTATGTAAAAGGCATTTAGTTTATCTGTAAGCATTATCAAAGTCTCAACAATTTTAGCATTGCTGAAAAGTCTAAATCTCAAGTCTTTGTTAAGATCTAGGGCAGGCCCAGCGAGGTAGCTCAGCCGTCTAAAGTACCTGCTTAGACAAGCTGAGGCAGGTTCAGGGGACCTGGTTCTCTCCCTGGCACCACATCCTGTGCCAGCCCTGTCCTCAGGGTTGGCTGACCTGGGGTAAAAAAAAAAAAAAGAAAGAAAAGACCCAAGACAAACTCTTAGCTGTGAGCTGCTGTATAAATGAAAAGTTAAACACTACCAACATTTAAAGGTATAAGATAAACATTATCATTTTAAAAGTTATACGCAGTGCAATATAAAGCATTGAGACCAAAGCACGTCTCAAACTTCACAGGGCAAACACCAAGTCTGGTAGTTTTATGTCTAACATATGAGGCAGTGTGTAGCACCTGGGGCTCTGTGTGACTCTGTCTCTCTAGCACTTTTGTTGGCTGTAACTCTCCTGGCTTTTCTGTGAGCTGGGTTTGCTCCCTCCTTGCAGCATTTTTTTTAAGACAATCTATATTTTAGGCCCTTTAAGACATTTTTCTTAATGTATTTAGTACAAGCTCTACAGGGTCTCACTACGTTGATCAGACTCATCGTAGTGATTCTCCTGTGGTCAGCCTTCCAAGGGCTGGGATTACAGGCTTGCACCACCACATCCAGTCTCAATCTCCTTCTCAGCATGCCCCAGGGGCGGGGTCAGCATAGCTGTGGTGCCAGGGATCAAACCCCAGCTGCTACACTCTGCCTAAGCAGGTGCTTGAATCCACTGAGCTATCTGGTCAGCCCTAGACTTTTGGAATTTGGATTGAATAGGCTTTTTATTCGCAGCTTTATATATTGCTCTTTCAGGAGCACACTGCCTGGCCTTTAAATGTTTTGAAATTTAAGTGGAAGCCTTTTTAACTTTAAACCTTGATTTTGAGGAACAAATTTTTTATGATGCCACCTTTTGAAATCTGGTGTGGCTGCTGCCTACATTTTGGAACATAAGGTTGTAAGGCCTTTTTTTTTTAAAGCAAAACCCCTCACCTTTGTGGTTTTGAGGCTTTAAAGGATAAGGACCTGTTATCTCTCTCTCTCTCTCTCTCTCTCTCTCTCTCTCTCTCTCTCTCTCTCTCTTTATTTATTTTTGTCTTTTTGAGACAGGGTCTCCATATGCAACTCAGGCTGGCCTTGAGCTCACTTTTGTAGCCCAGGCTGGTCTTGAACTCGCACCGATCCTCCTGGCTCAGTCTCTCACATGTCACCACACTTGGCTTCCCTGCAGCTTTTCTTTGCTCTTTTTTTTTTTCCAAACTCACAACATTTTATTTATTTTTATTTACCTATTTTTATAATATTTTAAATTATCTTGTTGAGCTCTTTGTTTTTGAGCCTCAGTTTAAATCTGACTAAAAAACCCCAACAATAGGTATGCCCCTGCATTAACATTTGACTGTCTTGAATTTTTTTTTTTCATATATTTATGTGTTTGGTACAGGGTCTCACTATGTAGCTTAGACTCCTAGTGATCCTTTTATTTTCAGCCTTCTCAGCACTGGGATTACAGGCGTGTGCCACCACACCCATTCACCACCATGCCCGGTCTTGGTGACCAGCACAGCATATGATCCCATGAGTCACACCCCTGTCCACGTGTTTGCCTAAGCAGGTGTTCTGTGTGCTGAGCTATCTTGCCAGGCCTTAGACTTTTTTTTTATTTTCAGAAACTTTTCAAGTGTGATCTTTATAGGCAGGATTTTTATGAGAATTTTGGTTTTTTGAGATCAGACACTATAAGCCCTGTCTCAAAAGGGCAGAAACATATAAAAATAGAACTAAAACTTTAAACAAACCTTGATATTTTTTAGGAATCTTAAAAGTACGATAATACACTTCATCTAGAAAAGCAAATGTTTAAGAGCAACAAATATATAAGAAAACAAAGAAATAGTGAAGAGGGATTTGCCTTTCTTGATATAAAAAAATCCTGTAAAGGAGGAGCTTAGCGTCCAGGTTTTGTCCTGTGTTATATTGAACATGGTGACTCCCAGCCCTGTGACTTCCGAGGCACCTTTTGAACCTCCACAACCCCCTTGTCTTTTTGAGGCAAGGTCTCGCTATGCAGTTGAGGCTGGCCTTGAGCTCACTTTTGTAGCCCAGGCTGGTCTTGAACTCGCACCGATCCTCCGGCCTCAGCCTCCCGAGTGCTGGGATTACAGGCGTGAGCCACCACGCCCAGAGATTGAAGGTTTTAAAACCACTGTCTATACCCACCCAGAAGGCTTCAAGGAAAAACTCCTTCGCAAGACTCGTGAGAACCCAATGGTACCCATAGGCTGCCTGGGCACTGCGGCCGCCCTCACCTACGGCCTCTTCTGCTTCCATCGAGGCCACAGCCAGCACTCCCAGCTCATGACGCGCCCCCGGATTGCCGCCCAGGGCTTCACGGTCGCAGCCATCTTACTGGGTTTAGCCGTATCTGCTATAAAGTCTCGACCCTGAGTTCGTTGCAGCAGCATTGCATTGGTCATTCCAAAACCCAGGAGCGGGCCCGGCGGGATGGCTCAGTGGTCTAAAGCGCCTGCCTGGGAAAGCTTGGGCGGCCGCAGGGACCGCGGTTCGATCCCCGGGACCACATGCTGCACCAGCCCTGCCCTCAGGGCAGGTTGAGCTGGCCATAAAAATAAATAAAAAAACAAACAAAAGTTCTGAAACAAGAAAAAAAAAATTAAAAAAAAAAACCCAGGAGCAACTACCAGCAGTGCCAAGGGACTTATTCCCACCTCTGCCAGGTTTTTGTGTTGTTATGTAACCAACAGATTCCTTTGAGAAATCCAAATTTGGTTTAGGTGTTGCATACTTCTTTTTGTGCCTCACCTCCTCTACTCCTAGTACATAATAAAATAATAAGCTTGTAAAAACATCCTATAAAACCATGATAATTAAAACAAACACTGGTACAAGCAGGTCTGTGGAAGAAAGCACAAAGTCCAAAGTAAAGTTACACATTGTTAGCACATAAAAGTCCCATTTCAAACTATAGAGAACCAGAACTGCACGTTGAAACACTGTCTTAAAAAGACAAATAAATGAATGAATGAATAAATAAATCAATAAAATGTCTGAACTTTGTCTTGATTTTAGACAATTTTGGGAGGTGGTGTTTGATTTTGTTTTTTTTCAGTACGCAGCTCAGGTAACCTGGAACTCTTTTTTTCTTTTCTTTTCTATTCTTTTCTTTTCTTTCATTTTTTAAAGGGGAATTGAACTCAGGACCTTGTGCTTGCCAGGCAAGCACTTATTCTACTGAACTATCTTCATGACCCGGCTTGGAATGCATAATGAACCTCCTGCCTTAGCCTCCCCAGTACTGGGATTGCAGGCATGGCACGCATACCCAGCAAGTTTCATGCATTTAGAGCCTCTAAGCAAACAGGACCTTGGGGACCCAGGATGTAGCTCAGCATCACAGCTTCCCGAAAAGCTCAAGGTCCTGAGTTAGATTCCAGAGGTGCAGGGGAAGTGGTATCAAACAGGACCTTGGGGAGGAATAAACTAGAAAGAAAGCCATCCTTAAGAACTAATTGTATCCCATTCAATCCAGCTATCCGCCTACTGGGAAATTTCCCAGAAAAACTGAAAACATCATGTCATAGTGATATCTGTGCACCTATGTTCATAGTAGCACAATTTGTGATAGCCAAATCTTGGAAACAACCAAAATGCCCGTCATCTGAAGAATGGTTGAAAAAGATGTAATATTTTCATACAATGGAATATTACTCAGCTATAAAGAATGATAAAATAGAAGACTTCATATATAAGTGGATGTATCCTGAACATATACTCATAAGTGAAATAAACCAGACCTACACATGTAGATGTCATATGGTCTCCCTAATATAAGAAATCAAGAGCCGGGCATGCTAGCACACACCTGTAATCCCAGTATTTGGGAGACTGAGGCAGGAGGATCAGTGTGAGCTTGAGACCAGCCTGGGCTACAAAAGTGAGCTCAAGGCCAGCCTTAACTGCATAGCGAGGCCCTGTCTCAAAAAGACAAAAAAAAATTTATTCTTGTTCTGAAATACTCTTGCTTGTTGCTGTCTTTGTTTCTGCTATTTTTACTCTTTAAAATACAATTTAAAAAAATAAATTACAGCCAGGCATGGTGGCACACGCCTGTAATCCCAGCACTCGGGAGGCTGAGGCAGTAGGATTGGTGTGAGTTCGAGACCAGCTTGGGCTACAAAAGTAAGCTCAAGGTGAGCCTGAACTAGAGGGTGAGACCCTGTCCCAAAAAGACAAAAATGAATAAATAAATAAATAAATTACATAGACAACAAAAAAATATATTTTTTAAAAAGAACTTACTAGGGCTGGCAAGATAGTTCAGTGGTCTAAAACGCCTGCTTAGGCAAGTTTAGGCAACCGCAGGGCGCTGAGGTTTGATCTGCAGCACCACATACTGTGCCAGCTCCACCCCCAGGGCGGGCTGAGCCGGCCATAATACAAAAAAAAATCAAATTGTAGGCATGCTAGCAAAGACTATGTAGAGGCACAGTGATCACCAGGTTCCAATTGGCCTGAGTAGGAATGACTTTTGAGAAAGTCCTAGGGTAGAGAGCAGACAATGTCAGGAGGCAATCTGAAGTCATAGTGGGAAGGGTTGGAAGATGGGCCCCACCCAGTGCTTCTTAGCCAGTGAGGAAGAGAGGAAGTGACTACATGCTTGGTTCAAGTTGCTCTGGGAGGACCCACGGTGGGAGCTTGGCAGTCTAGGCTACTGCCTGGCAAGAGCAAGAACCCAGGTTTTATCCCCAGTACTGCATGCCTACGTGTCTGGACACGGGTATTTAAGGTGTGCTCCTGCTTAGGCTGCCCCTCCTTACAGGAGGGCTGAGGGCATGGGAACAGTCTCAGAACCAAATATGTTGAACAGCCGGGCGTGGTGGCGCACGCCTGTAATCCCAGCACTCGGGAGGCTGAGACAGGAGGATCGGTGTGAGTTGGAGACCAGCCTGGGCTACAAAACTGAGCTCAAGGCCAGCCTGAACTGCATAGTGAGACTCTGTCTCAAAAAATGCAAAGAAAGCCGGGTGTGGTGGCACACACCTGTAATCCCAGCACTTGGGAGGCTGAGGCAAGAGGATCACTGGAAGTTCGAGACCAGCCTGGGCTACAAAAGTGAGTTCAAGGCCAGCCTGAGCTGCATAGTGAGACCCTGTCTCAAAAAGACAAAAAAAAAAAATGCAAAGAAAATAATAATAATAATAATAATAATAATAATAATATTAAACCAAATATGTTGAACAGAACAATGAGCCTACAGAAATCCCTAATCGCTATCAGCCACAAGTCCATTAACTAGGCCAATATTCAAAATATTGTCCAGGATGTGAGGTTATCTGAGTGTGACGTATGTTACCCCACTGACAGCCAGTGGATTTGGTGATCTGGCTGCCAAGGCAGTGTCCCCCAATGCCACATCCTCCCTACATGCTTCCCATGTGCTATGGTTTATGTCTAGTTGTCCCCTCAAAGCCTAAAGCAATCATGGGTGGGGACTTCTATAGACTGAGACTTGACTCATGAGTCACTGGGATTATGTGTTTTAATACTGATGGGATTATGGTCTGTGTACTTCTGGGATTATGGATGTAGCCTAAGGCAGATAGGCTGAGGCGAACTGCCTGAATGTAATATAAAGGGAGACAGAGAGATAGATTAGGGCTGTTGTTCTGCTGCCTGGATTGATTGGCTACCTCTGTCACCATTTTGTTGCTGTTCCATCACCATGAACTGGATGCTCTCTGCGCTGTTCCACTCAGCCTTGGGCCAGCCGAATATGCACTGAAACCTCTACAAACTGTGAGCTAATAAACCTTTCCTTCCTTCATTTTGAGTGTTGGGTATTTGTCCCAGCAACGAGTAAAAAGTAATTAAGACAAAGTGTGTCTCCCACTGAAACTTAGGGCTGCGATCACCAGCAGAGGAAGACCACTTCCTCCATCCAGGGTATAAGACTAGCTGCAGCTGCCTTTCCCTGCCAGAACCTCTGAATGTGCTCTAAAATTGTTGACCATCTTCAAATCTAGTGAGAAAGTGAGTTTGGATAAAACCAACTTATTGCCGGGCGTGGTGGCTCACGCTTGTAATCCCAGCACTCGGGAGGCTGAGGCATGAGGATCGGTGCGAGTTCGAGACCAGCCTGGGCTACAAAAAGTGAGCTCAAGGCCAGCCTGAACTGCACAGTGAGACCCTGTCTCAAAAAGACAAAAAAAAAAAAAACCAAAAAAACCAACTTATTTATTGTATTAAAGATTCAACTCAGGGCTTTTGAACTGAGCTGCATTCTCAGCCCTTTAAAAACTTTTTTTAGGGATAGAGAGAGGGAGAGAGCTTGGCAGTCTAGGCTGCTGCCTGGCAAGAGCAAGAACCCAGGTTTGATCCCCAGTACTGCATGCTGTGCTGGCCTGGATGCCCGGGCATTCAGTGCTATCCCTGAAACCAGGTTTGGTGGTGCATGCCTATAATCCCAGCGCTGGGGAGGCTGAGACAGGAGGATCACTAAGCTGTGTAGCGAGATCCTGGACCAATAAATAAACAAATAGTTTTTTTTTTCCACTTGGTGGCTAAACTGACCAGGCTGGGCTCAAACTTGTGATCCTCCTGCCTCAGCTTCCTAGAGTGTTGAGATTACAAGTATGTGCCACTATGCCTAGCGCCTAGCTCTTTTTTTTTTTTAAGAATTTTAAAATTTTATTTATTTATTTTTTTCTTGTTTCAGAACCTTTATTTGTTTATTCACTCATTTTTATGGCCGGCTCAGCCCGCTCCAAGGGCAGGGCTGGCACAGCATGTGGTGCCGGGGATCGAACCGCGGTCCCTGAAGCCGCCCAAGCTTTCCCAAGCAGGCGCTTTAGACCACTGAGCCATCCCGCTGGGCCTTTTCAAGACAGGGTCTTGCTATGCAGTTCAGGCTGGCCTTGAGCTCCCTTTTGTAGCCCAGGTTGGTCTTGAACTCACACTGATCCTCCTGCCTCAGTCTCCCAAGTGCTGGGATTACAGGTGTGCACCACCATGTCCGGCATGCCTACAATATTTCTATCTAATTTAGCTACCTACAACACCTTTGAGTTGTTATGGGTTCTCGAACAGAAGCCAGAACAGAGTCCAGTTGAAATTTAAGTGGAGCCTTTAGTACTGAGCTTGGGGGCGGGGGGCTGGCAGGATGGCTCAGTGGTCTAAAGCACCTGCTTAGGAAAGCTTAGGCGGCTGCAGGGACCATGGCTCGATCCCCGGCAGATCCCTGGCACCACATGCTGCACCAGCCCTGCCCTCAGGGCAGGCTGAGCCGGCCATAAAAATAAATAAACAAGCAAATGTTCTGAAACAAGAAAAAAATGAAATAAAAAAATACCGAGCTTGGGGCCTTCCTGACTTCAATCATGCAGGAGAGAAGATAGAAGAGCCCCAAGTGACAGAGAACATGGTTGTTATACAGAAACTACTTTCCACTTAGCACATACTGATTTTTAAAATTAATCATTTGTAACCTACCAACACATACAGGTACAGTTTACAAATTAACTACACAATAGCTTGAGTACAAGATCTAAATGAAGTTTCTGTGATCTTTAGCAGAACGAAATCATTAACTACATTCCTATATGCTTCAACAGGTAGTCAGGACTAAACTTAATTATCACTACTATATAGTGTGGAAGGTCTTGTCTTTTTTTTTTTTTTTTTTTTTTGGTGGTACCAGGGATGGAACTCAGCAAGCACTTAGTCCACTGAGCTATCTCCCCAGCCCTATATACAGGGGCTGATCATTTTAGGCACATATACAGCAAAATGAATCACTCTGACTTAGGTTAGTACAATTTAACACATTCTGAGGTTATCAGCCTTTGATCCACAAAAATGCCATGCCCTATTACCAAGAGCAGTTATAAAAAGAACTCATCAACCTCAGGGGAAATTTCCCGGACATGTGGGCTTAAGGTTGTAATTTTTAAACTACCGAGTAGTGTCAAACACCCTGTTACTAATTCACAAAGATATTACCTCAGGGGCCTGGCAGGATGGCTCAGTGGTCTAAAGCGCCTGCTTAGGAAAGCTTAGGCAGCTTCAGGGACCGCAGTTCAATCCCCGGCACCACATGCTGCGCCAGCCCGGCCCTCAGAGCAGGCTGAGATGGCCATAAAAATAAATAAATAAACAAAAGTTCTGAAACAAGAAAAAAAAGGAAAATAAAAAATTCTTAAAAAAAAAAAAAAAAGACAGGGCCGGGGAAATAGCTCAGCAGAATAAGCACTTCACTGGCAAGCGCAAAGGCCTGAGTTCAAGCCCCGGTCCCAGAAAAGAAAAAAAAAAAATTACTTCTAAGTAATTTAATTACTTAGAAATTACTTTTAAGTAATCTAAGTAACCCATTGCACTACCATTTTATTTACTTTTTTTTTTCAATTCTTTTATTGTTTAAATTTAACAATGGTTATATTACATATTTTCATCATCGGATCAGTTTAGATTAATACATATAGGTATATAAGATTGATCAAACAACTAAACATTAACCTTTCTAAATCCACATTACTTTTTTTTTTTCTTTTCCCCCTTTTTTTCTTTGAAAGTTGACATATTGCATATTG
>PVJA010020687.1:0-36594 GCA_004027025.1 Myocastor coypus | reverse complement strand
AAAAAAAAAAAAAAAAAAAAAAAAAAAAAAAAAAAAAAAAAAAAAAAAAAAAAGCAGGATGCAGGAAAAAATAATTCAACAACTGAAAGATAATGCAAAAATAATGAACAATGTGAGATTAATAGGAATCAATGAGACTCAATACAAATGAATATGGATAGAAAATAACAGAAAACTGAAACATACAGAACTCCACATAACATCAACCCGACTAAAAACACACCCAGACATATAATAGTCAAGATACTAGAAATCGAGCAGAAGAATAATATACTAAAAGCTGCTACAGAAAAGAAACAGATCACGTTTAAAGGAAAACCTATCAAAATAATAGCAGATTTCTCTTCACAAACCATGAAGTCAAGAAGAGCATGGAGCAGAGTGCTTCAAGTTCTCCATGAAAACAAATTCCAGCCCAGACTGGTATACCCTGCAAAACTCTCAAGTATGACAGAGAAGTGAAATACTTCCACAACAAGGAACAACTAAGAATTTCATGATGTCAAAGCCAACCCTATGCAGACTACTAAAAAATATTTTACAGGGAGACCAAAATGACCCAGACTCTACAAATGAGACTAGAAAGAACCCACCAAATAGGGTAACCAATTAAACAGCAGAAAAAGGAGTAAACAGTAGTAAGTAAAAGGTATATCAATCATAAGTCAATATATTTTGATTGTAACCATCAATGTAAATGGATTCAATTCTACAATTAAAAGAAATAGGCAGAATGGATAAGGAAGCAAAACTGAATGAATATGCTATATACAAGAAACACATTTACCTCATAAAGAAACTCATAGGTTACAAGCTAACGGATGGAAAACAATACTACATGCCCTAGCACCTAAAAAAAAGCAGGAGTAGCAAACCTGTTTGTAGACAGTCTAAACTGATGGCCACTACACACTGGTTAGGGGGGAAAATTGAAGATGAAGAGGTAACACTCATAAAAATGTGTGCACTTAACATGGGAGAACCAAGTTATGTAAGACATGAAAAATCTATTATCCAATACCATAATCTTTTTTTTCTTTTTGAGACAGGGTCTCACTATGCAGTTCAGGCTGGCCTTGAGCTCACTTTTGTAACCCAGGATGTTCTCCAACTCACCCTAATCCTCCTGCCTCAATCTCCCAAGTACTGGGATTACAGGCAAGCACCATCACACCCGGCTCAATACCACAAACTTAACAGGAGACCTTAACACCCTCTTAACCCAACAAGATAGATAGGTCAAGCAGACAAAAAATTACCAAAGAAGTAGCAGAATTTGAACCATATCTTGAAACAACTGGACTTAGTGGACATACACAGTGTTCCACTCACTTCTGAATACACATTTCAATTGCACAGGAGACATTTTCCAAAATAGACCACATACTAGTACATCAGTCATGCTTAAGTATATGCAAGAAAACAGAAGTTACTCCATGCATATCATCTGACCACAGTACAATGAAACTGGAAATAAATGACAGCAAGAACCCTGGAAATACACAGAAATTAAACAACACCCTTCTCAACAACCAGTGGGTTACAGATGAAATTAAACAAGAAATTAAACAACTTAAATTTTAATGAGAATTCAAACACAACCTACCAAAATTACTGGATACAATGAAAGCAGTTCTTAGAGGGAAACTTATAGCGCTGAACTCACACATTAAGAAAACAGAATGGGAACAAATAAATACTTGTATGTGGCATCTAAACCAACTAGAAAAGGAAGAGCAAATGAAACGGAAAGCCCAAAGATGGGAGGAAATTATAAAGATTAGAGCAGAAACTAATTTGATCGAGACCAAAAAAAAAAAAAAAAAAAAAAAAAAAAAAAAAAAAAAAAAAAAAAAAAAAAAAAAAAAAAAAAAGCAAAGAATTAAAGAATCAAAAAGCTGGTTCTTTGAGAGATTAAATAAAATTTATAAGCCCCTAGTTACTCTCATCAAAAGACTCAAATTCAGGCAGTAAGGAATGAAAAGAGTGTAATTAGTACAGACAGAGGAGATATTTAGAAAGTATTAAATTATTAATAGCTACTCTGAGAATCTCTACTCTCATAGAATTGAAAACACAAATGAAATGGACACATTCCTAGCAAGGTACAAACTACCAAAACTGAATCAAGAAGATATAAGAACTCTCACTAATCCAATAACAGCCAATAAAATACAAAATGTAATAAAAAAAGCCTACTTACTGAAAGTCTAAAGAAAAGTCTAGCTCCTGATGGATTCACTACTGAATTCTATAAGAAATTTACAGAAAACATAATCCCAATACTCCTCAAACTCGTCAATGAAACTGAAGAAGAAACAATCCTCCAAAATCATTCCTAGAGGCTAGTATTATACTAATACCAAAACCAGAGATGTAACTAAAAAAGATAACTACAGGCCAATTTCTCTCATGAACATAGATGAAAAAATCCTCAATAAAATCCTCACCAATAGAATAAAGCAGATCATAAAGAAGATTATACACCATGACCAGATAGGATTCATCCCAGGGATGCAAGGATGGTTTAATATACACAAATCTATAAATGTAATACACTATATCAATAGAGCCAAAGCTAAAAATCACATGATCATCTCAATTGATGCAGAAAAGGCTTTTGACAAAGGCCAACATTCATTTTTGTTCAAAGTCCTACAGAAAATTGGAAGAGGGCCTCTACCTCAATCTGATACAAATCATCTATGAAAATCCAATGGCAAACATAATTATAAATGGGGAAAAGCCGATGTCTTTTACTCTCAGATCTGGTACAAGACAAGGGTGTCCTCTATCACCACTCCTATTCAATATAGTCCTGGAATCACTAGCTACAGCCAAGAGAAAGAAATAAAATGAATAACAATAGGTAAAGAAAAAGTTAAACTATCATTAGTTGCAGATGACATAATCTACTTGGAAGATCCGAAAAACTCCACCAAGAAGCTACTAGAATTAATACACAAATTCAGTAGCATAGCAGGATACAAAGTCAACACACAAAATCAATAGGATTCCTCTATACAGATAACAAACACACTGAGAGGGAAACTGGAGAAAACCTTGTACAATAGCAATGAAAACAATGGAATACGAAGTAACCTAACTAAAGAAGTAAAAGATCTTTTCAATGAAAATTACAGTACTCTGAAAAAAAAAAAAAGAGATCTTAGATGATTTCAGAACTAGATACGAAGAATCGATGCTGTGAAGATGGCCGCAGTCCCTAAATTGTTACACAGATTTAATGTAATTCCTATCAAAATACCACCAACATGTCTCACAGACCTGGAGAAATCATTCCTAAAATTTATTTGGAACCAGAAAAGACCTAGAATAACAAAGACAATCCTGGGCAACAAAGATAAGGCAGGAGGCATTATAATTCCTGACCTAAAGTTATACTACAGAGCTACCATGATAAAAACAGTATAGTTTACTGGCAAAAAAAAAAAAAAAAAAAAAAAAAAAAAAAAAAAAAAAAAAAAAAAAAAAAAAAAAAAAAAAAAAAAAAAAAAAAAAAAAAAAAAAAAAAAAAAAAAAAAAAAAAAAAAAAAAAAAAAAAAAAAAAAAAAAAAAAAAAAAAAAAAAAAAAAAGACCTGAGGATCAGTGGAATAGTCTAGAAGATGCAGAAGCAAATACAAACACACTCAGTCACCTTATCTTTGCCAAATGGACCAAACATTTTTATTGGAAGAAAGATAGCCTCTTCAACAAATGGTGCTAGAAAAACTGGCTCTCTACAATGCTGAATATTAAAACTTGACCCAAGTCTAAACTAAAGTCAAAATAGATTAAAGTTCTAAATATTAAAACAGAAAACATTAAATCTCTTGCAAGAGAAAGTGGGAGGAAATCTTGAAGACATCGGGGTAGGCAAAAGTTCAAGGACAAAAATCAAAATGCAAATGTAACACTTGAAAGAATTAACAACTGGGATCTCCTTCACCTGAGAAGTTTTTGCACATCAAAAGAAATTACCAACAAAGTGAAAAAGACAACCCACAAATTAAAAAAAAAAAAATTAACCAATAAGTATTCACAAAGGTCTTCTATCTAGAATTTATAAAGAACTAAAAAATATTAGGGTCCCAAATTCAAAGACCTAACCCAGAAATGGGCATCTGAGATAAACACACACTTCTCAGAGAAAGAAATTCAACAAGCCTATAAATACATGAAGAAATGCTCCATATCACTAGCTATTCATAAAATGCATTTTAAAACAATAGTTAGATATATTCTCTCCCCAGAAAGAATGGCTATCATAAAGAAATCAACCAACAACAAATGTTGGAGAGGATGTGGTGAAAATGGAACACTTCTCCACTGCAGGCAGGAATGCAGACTGGTACAACCATTATGGAAATCAGTGTGAAGGCTCCTTAAAAAAATGGAAATCCCATTCAGTCCACCTATCCCCCTACTGGGAATTTTCGCAGAAGAACTGAAAATATCATATCATAGTAATATCTGTGCACCTATGTTCATAGCAGCACTATTTGTAATAGCTGAATCTAAGAAACAACCAAAATGCTCATCATCTGAAGAATGGTTAAAAAAGATGTGGTATTTTTTTTTTTGTCTTTTTGAGACAGGGTCTCGCTATGCAGTTGAAGCTGGCCTTGAGCTCACTTTTGTAGCCCAGGCTGGTCTCGAACTCGCACCAATCCTCCTGCCTCAGCCTCCCGAGTGCTGGGATTACAGGCGTATGCCACCACGCCCGGCTAGATGTGGTATTTTTATATAAGGGAATATTACTTAGCTATAAAGGATGATAAATTAGAAGACTTTCATATATAAGTGGATGTATCTTGAACATATACTCATAAGTGAGTAAATCAGACCTACATGTGTAAATATCATATAGTCTCCCTAGTGTAAGAATGCAAAAGAAGAAATAAAAATGGAAAGGCATAACACAGCTGAATGGAAACTAAGGACTTAAGTGGTAAACAATCAAGTGACTGGAAACAGGAAAGATAGAAAACATGGCAAGAGCAAAACCATGCACTTATATACGGGATGTATTAGATAGTGGTCCTAAGAACAACCAAAATATTTTTCATACTGAGGACAGCAGCAGGTAACACTAAAATTATGTTTGGAATTCCTGTCATTCTTGTCTTTTAGATTTGTGTTGCTTTTAATGTAATTTCAGTTAGTCCCATACTCTCAAGTAAATAATTGGTTTAGAAGAAAACAAAAAAGTGTATTAAATGAGAGTAAGAGGCTAGGAAAAATGCCATAAGATGGAACGGCTAAAATTTTACATATACTTAGATTTCTAAATGTCTGTGTAAAAATGTGTAACTGCTTTCATCACATTGTATAGGGATTTATTAGAATATCAATGATTGATGAAAAATACCGATTCCAAGTTAAGTATAAGATGTTTGATATTCCAAGAGACAATGATGTTAGGCTCAAGTACATATGTCATAGAGTCTATGTTATAGAGTAATAGCATTATGAAGCTTCTCTTCTGGAAGGTTAATAATATGTTTGCAGACCAAAAATTAGAGAAAAAGAAGGGCTACAAGGATTGCCAGTATTTTGGCCCTAGCCCTAGTCAGTGAGGACTCTGGACATAAGAGAACCTGTGCTGTAACATCCTATAACTCAGTAGTTTCCCAAATTTTCTCTTCAAGATTATGGGGCCACAGAGGAAAGTGATCCATGATGTATAGTGTGCCTAAGGAGAGTCACCTAGAGAGAAAACATTCTCTCAGGCTTTCACAGAGAATAAACTGGTCAAGCAATGGCCGTGACTCATCCACATGGCTGATATTGGCAACAGTTCTACAAAGCACTGTACATGGTTTCAAAGTAAATCCTGAGGGGATTTGACTGACCTTGGGAAATACAAAAGTTACATACTTTGCTATACAGATCTTGCTTTAACTTACCCTTAACCACCCAGCACAAAAGTTTAACCACAAGGCATAAAATGTAAAGCCAGATTAGTATGCTGAGCTATAAAAAGCTTAAATCAACAGCTTCTGACATAGCCAGTTTTTGCAATAACCCAATGCGATTATGAAATACTGGACTATGTATACAACTACTTTCTCGTAGTTCAATGAGAAATTTTTTATACCAACATTGATTAGAAAAACTATCATGTCTATAGCTTGTGCTCTGTATAACTACTATGAGGACAACAATATGAATTGTATCAATTATTGTGAATGTACTACTATCGTGTTTTTGGAAAAACAAGATAATGACAACTATAAGCCCAACACTTAAAAACTTCAATGGAGCCGGGTGTGGTGGCGCACGCCTGTAATCCCAGCACTTGGGAGGCTGAGGCAGGAGGATCGGTGAGAGTTCGAGACCAGCCTGGGCTGCAAAAGTGAGCTTAAGGCCAGCCTGAGCTGCATAGCGAGACCCTGTCTCAAAAAGACAAAAAAAAAAAAAAAAAAAAAAAAAACTTCAATGGCCTTTAATAATGTATGAGGTGAAAAAGACAGAAAAGAGTGTCACTGAAAATAAACCTTTAAAAGAAACACCTAGAGCTGGGCAGGGTGGTGCACGCCTGTAGTCCCAACACTTGGGAGGCTGAGGCAGGAGGATCAGTGTGAGTTCAAGACCAGCCTGGAGTACAAAAATGAGCTCAAGGCCAGCCTGAACTGCATAGCGAGACCCTGTTTCAAAAAGACAAAAATAAGTAAATAAATAACAAAAATTTAAAAGAAAACAAACAAACAAACACCTAGGAATCAATCTAAGCACGCAGAGTGAACATCTGTACAATTAAAATTAAAGAACACTGAAACCAAAGGCACTAGAAGGTAGAAAGCCGGCCCAGATTCATGGACATGTAGAATCAGTATTGTTAAAATGTTATGTACTGGGGGCTAGCCAAACAGCTGAGCAGATTAAAGCAGGTGCAGGGACCAGGAGTTTGATCCCTGGGCCTGCTGTGGCAGACCCAGCCCTGCCCCTGGAGCATGCTAAGATGGCAGCTGAGACTGGGTGTGGTAGCATGCTTACAAGTTCAATCTAGTAGTGAAATCGAACACCCTGTAGACCCTTCCGTAAAAATACAGAAAATAAATAAAATAAAATAAAATGTATTTACCAATTCAGTGTAATCCCTATCAGAATCACGACATTCTTCACACAACTAGGAAAAGAAAAATCACAGAATTCACATGGAAACACAAAAGGCAAAGAATATCCAAAGCAATCTTGAGCAAAATGCGCAAGACAGGTAATATCACTAATACCTAACCTCAGATTACACAATAAAACCATAGTTACAAAGCCACGATATGGCACCAAAACAAACGAATGGAACAGAACAAGGGGCACAACTACAGCTAAGGTATTCTTGTCATTGAGCCACCACATATGTCAGTCTCTTAACAAATGGTGCTGACAAAACTGAACATCCACATGTACAAGACTGAAATCAAGGGCCCAGCGGGATGGCTCAACGGTCTAAAGCGCCTGCTTGGGAAAGCTTGGGCGGCTTCAGGGACCGCAGTGCGATCCCCGGCACCACATGCTGCGCCAACCCTGCCCTCGGGGCGGGCAGAGCCGGCCATAAAAGTGAGTGAATAAACAAACAAAAGTTCTGAAACAATAAATAAATAAAAGACTGAAATCACATCCCCCTGCACTAATAATTTGAAGCTGCTAGAAAAAAACAAAGGAAAAACACCTGAAGCCAAATGGTATAGGCAGAAACCTCTGGAATAGGACTACAGTCACACAGGAAAAAAATATCAAGAATCAGCAGGTGGCACTATATCAAGTTAAAAAGCTTCTGGACAACAAGGGAAACACAGAAGATGGTCTACAGAATGGGAGAAAGTCTCTGCCAGCTATTCTTCTGAGAGAGTTAGTATCTAAAAGTACGAAGAACAACAATAAAAAAAACACACACTAAAGTATAAAATAGCTTCATCAATGAAAAAATGAACTGACCAGATAATCCTCAAAATAAGTAGAAATGGCCAACATGATCAACATTAGAGAACTGCAAATCAAAGTGACACTGAAACTTCACCTTACCCCACTAAGAATGGCAACCAAAAGTACAACAAATGCTGGTGAGGATGTGGGGTAAAGGAACCTTTTACAAAGCTGGCGTGAAAGCAGAATATAGCCACTACGAAAGTCAGTGTAGAAGATCCTCAAAAAATTAAAAATAAAGCTACCATTTGATTCATCCACTCCACACCTTCATGTATACTGAAGAAATTAAAGACAGCATACCATAGGGTTACCTGCACATTCATATTTATTAGACAAGTCAGAAATAGCCTTATGCCCACCAACAGGCAAATGGGTAAGGCATATGTGGTATACAGCCACACTGGAGGTTTTTTCTTTTGTTTTGTTCTGGGGATCAAACCCAGGGCCTTGTATATACAAGGCAAGAGCTCTGCACTGAGCCACATCTCCAGCTCCTAGCAATGTAGTATTATTCAGCTGTAAGAAATAAAATACTACAGGAAAATGGGTGGAACTAGAAAGCATCATGTTAGGGCTAACCTGAGAGCTCAGTGGACTAAAGCACCTTAGGCAGAGCGCAGCGGCCAGGGTTTGATCCCTAGTATGCCATGCTCGCCCTACCCACAGGGCAAGCTAAGAAGACAATTGAGACTGGGCATGGTGGACTGCGCCTGTAATCCCAGCACTTGGAAGGCTGAAAAACAGGAGGATCACTACTAGTCCAATCTACATAGATCCTGGAGACCCTGCCCTCAACACTGGGGGAAAAAAAAGGCATCATGTTAAGGAAAATAAGACAGACGTAAAAGACATGTACCAAATATTCTTTAAAGAAGGGGGGGCCATCAATTTAATGGAAAAAGTGTGGGATAAAATAGGAAGAAGGAATGTGTAGGAAAAATATGGGAAAGATGATCAAATTGAATGAATGCATTGAAACCCACTATTTTATGTACTAGGCATTTTTTTTGTTTGTTTACTTATTTTTATGGCCTGCTCAGCCTGCCCTGAGGGCAGGGCTGGTGTAGCATGTGGTGCCACAGATCTAACTGTTTTCCCTGCAGGCGCTTTAGACCACTGAGCCATCCTGCCTGGCCCGTACTAGGCACTTTTAAACAAAAGAAAACATCAAAACTTCCAAGAGCAGCATCATCTATTAGATACAACATTAAAAATGTTAAATTTGTGTGATGTTCCAAATTATATTAAGTTCCCTGATAATAAAAACAAAGACACTGTCTAAAGCTTATAAAAACAATTTAGACTTTTTCAAATTGTTTCCACTGCTTTGTATATACATTAGCTTTTTTGATAAGAAACACTGAAAATATTCACAAAGAAGCAGGCAAAGCTGAGTTAAAAGTAAAAGCCAAGAGCATCCTACAACAACTCAACATGTGGTGAGAACAGCTTAAAGTTCAAAAGAATAGTAGAAAAATCACTTTTACTATTAGTAATGAAATAAAGGCTATAATGTACATACCCCTCCCCACATACCCAATAAACTGATAATGTATATCATGCTAAAAAGTACGTTTTAAAAATAAATAGGGGTAGCTTGGCACAAAAGAAAGAACCTGTAATTCCAGTATTCAGGAGGCTGAGGCTGACAGATCACTATGAACCTGAGACCAGCCTGGGCCACAAAGTTTAAGGTAAGCCTGAATTGCACAGCAAGATCCTGACTCCAAACACTGGGGAAGATTTTATGTGGGCAAAGTTATGTGTCTCTAATCCAATGCACTCCAGCTAGCCTAGCTGTATAAATCAGTATGTTTAGTAGTCAGGTAATTTTCCAGGCTGGCCTTCATGTGGCTACTATTCTTCATGGGCTGATTTACATATTTCCTACACAATTTATGATGGCCCATGATTGGTGAAATTCCTAGATGGAGAGGCTAGAACAAGTAATAAAGACAAGTGTAGCAACAAGTTGTAAGATTTTCCATCTGGTAGGTAACTTCAAAGCTGAAAGGGGCAGAGGGTCTCCCCTAGACCTTAAACCTTATTATGACTGTGCTCCAAACAAATTTTAAGTATTTACAAGGAATTTCTTAATATACTTACATACACACTCCTTTTTTTGAGACAAGGTCTTACTATGCAGTTCAGGCTATCCTTCAATCACTTTGTAAGCCAGGCTGGCCTCAAATTCATGGAGTACTGTTGCCTCAGCAGCTTAAGGACTGAGATTACAGACCTGTATCACCATGCTTAGCAAGTATCTTCATCTTTAATGATGCATACAGAGACTATTGCACTGTACTATTCTCTCCCAGCCTGTAGGAACTTGGCTAACTCTTTACCTAATCCCTACTTACCTCCTTTCCACTCATCCTCAAGTCTGGCTTCTTAAAGAGTGCTTGGTTAGTGGAGGTGATGGATGTGTGCTATTGGCAGAGGGCCTCATTTTCTTTTTTTCTTTATTTTTTAATGTATTTGACTGTTCCAAAATCTCACTATGCAGCTCGGACTCACGGTGATCCTCCTACTTTCAGCCTGCCCAGCACTGGAATTATAGGTGTGCTACCATACCTGGACTCTGGCAGGCTCAGCAAGCTCTGGAGGTAGGACTGGCATGGCAAGTGGTACTAGGGATTGAACTGTGGTCCCTAAATTTGCCTAAGCTGGGGCTTTAGTCTGCTGAGCTATCTCACCAGCCCCTAATTTCCTATTTCTGTTAAAAATGTTCAATGTTCCTACCACACATCAACACAGAATGAAGCTTCAATGAAAGAGTGCACCCACAATGTAACTCTGGTAAGCTTTTAATAACCTTAAAAATTCCTATCATGTAGGGACAGCCTACACTCACATCTGTAGTGGCACTGGCGAAAAAAAATGTATGTGTTGCAAGCTGTGCAAAAGCTCAGCAATACAATTACAGTATATAATACCTGATGTTCCTCATTTACATACTTACTATACGACATGTTCTATCATCAGAGGCTTTTCCTTCAACTTATCAAGCTTAATGAAAAACAGAATGCCCTATTATACCAGAAGTATGCTCACATGTTTCTTGAATGTTATAATGACTTGTCTATACTATCTAGGTTTATGTGAACACACTTTGATTTCCACATGATCAGAATGCCTAGTGTGTATCCCCACTACTAAGTGACATGTGACTACACTGATTTTCTGAGCAGACTCCTAAATCCCATGCTGACCTACAACTGTTAGCTGTGAGCCTTTTACATTTAAAACTGACCTGACTTGGATTTAAAAAAAAAAAAAAAAAAATTATATCACTAGTTTCTGATGTTGTTTCCAACCTCCCGTGTACTTTTTTGCTGTTCCCTAGGTACCTAACGCATATGAATCACTGATATTCTTTCAACAGTTGACCAAATTCAATGGAAGGTATACTGGAGTACAGCAAATAGTCTGGCCAGGTGCAGTGCCTCACACCTGTAATCCCAACATAAGAGAGGTTGAGCCATTAGGACGGCCATGAGTTTGAGGCTAGTATAGGCTACATAGTGAGTTCAAGACAGCCTAGGCTGTAGCAAAATATTGTCTCAAAAAAAGAAAACAAAAGCAAGACAAATAAGACAGATTCCAAATAAAATTTCTTTTTAAACACATGCTGAATAGCTAGAGTAACAAATAAAAATAGAACAAACTTATATCTAATCTTACCATTTTAAATACTACATATCAGTAAATTACATCAAAGTATTCATTCGTATCTCTTACAGCCCACTTAATTTCCACTTCTAGTTCCATTTAAAATCATCAGCACTGAGGCCCAGCAGGATGGCTCAGTGGTCTAAAGTGCCTGCTTAGGAAAGTTTAGGCGGCTGCAGGAACCGCACTTCTATCCCTAGCACCACATGCTGTGCCAGCCCTGCCCTCAGGGCAGGCTGAGCTGGCCATAAAAATAAATAAACAAAAGTTCTGAAACAAGAAAACAAACAAACAAGCAAAAAATTAAAAAAAAAATTAAAATCAGCACAATATGAAAAGACAGTGTACTTGTCACATTAATTATCTAATTATTTATCAGGTAAACAGTAATTGTTTGTCAAACTTACCTACAAATGCTCCAAACTCTACATTATCTCCTTGTGTAGCTTTAGAGCAAACAGCTTCTTGATCTTTGGTTACAGTTTCCAAGTGGCTTTTGCAACTTGGCTGGGATGGTGTACTAACAGATAATTTGGTTGGTGGGGATGAGAAATGTGGTGTGTTACTGGGTGAACTGCCTAATTTTTGATTTTTATTAAATAACTTTAAGATTTCTACCCCATGTCGTCTCTGTCGCAGCTCTGGAGGAGAAATAGCACTTGGGAATAAGGCACCACAAGAGGAACCAGCCTCTGGAAAATGGAATTCTTTTCTCTGGGGTACTATAGGTAAGTCTTCACCAAATATGTTACTCTGCAGATCTTTTTCATCTTTCATAAACATATTATAAAGAAAAGGATTATTACTTCCAATATCACCTTGAGGAAGAGAAGAGCTAAGTGTATTTACAACACTGTGCTTTTTCCATACAGAGGGTCTTACGGGACCATCATCAATAAGGTTTTGAGCTAAATGTTTAGAAATACTCAATTCTCGAGTAATCTCATTATGAATTTTGCTAGCTTCTGAAGCTTTCTGGGCAGTAAGAGTTTTTAATGTGTCTACTGTCAGAGCTGAAAGATCTTGCAAATGGCCAATTTGAGAATCTAATGACTGCAATGATCTTTTTATGTAGTTCACTCGATCTCCAACTTCTTTAACCTGAATGCACATCTGCTCCACTCTGTAGGAGAGAAATAGACTTTTTACAAATATAAAAAATTAATGCAAAAATTAGTTCTTAGTCTCAGTAAATGATGGTAGAAACATTTTACATGCACTCAAATTAAGCTATAAAAACACAAAGTATCTTGAATTATTTGTTGACTGTATTAGGGAAAGAAAAAAAAGATTTCAAAATAGGACAGTTTTACTGTCCTGTGCCTTAACAGTGCAGGACACTAACTATTCTTTGAAACTGTAATTATGGTTGAAAGATAAAAGGTGTGGGATGTAGCTCAAGTAGTTAAGTGCCTCACTAGCAAAGTGCTAGTTATGTAGGTCAGTGTGAAGACAGACAGACAGACAGACAGACAGACACACACACACACACACACACACACACACACACACACAGACTAGGCAACAACTGAATCCTATAAGTAAAAGGACTGAAATGTTTTCCATTATACAATAAAAACTAGTTTGTTTTAACAAAATACATGAAACAGTGACCATGCACAACAGACATAACTAAGAAAATCTCTCCTGATACATAATCAAGTATCATTAAAAAGCTTCTGAACCTTTCAAAAGTGACACGGATCCTCTCTTCACTCCCTGAATGAAATTTGTCATCTTTTTCATTAAAATACATCTCAACACACAGTTCTTCAAAATCATGAAGTTTCTTTTGATCTTCTTCTGTTAGGAAAAGTTCTAAGTGAAGAAAAAAATGAAAAGATCATGAAGGGCTTTTAGACTAACTTTTTAAATACCAAGTCTTGTGAATTATTCTGTATTTTTCCCTCTTTGCATTAGTTTTCTAAAGCACTAAACAAGTAACTTTTTCTTTTCTACTTACAAAACAGTGCAGGTACCTCTCTGCTAATTTCCATTTCCTACACTGCACTCTCCTTCCCTCTCTCTCTTACTACCACAGGATTAACTTGCCAGAACAGAAATCATTAAAAACACTGTTTGACATAATATTAAGTCACGCAGTTCATTAATGTTAAACATAGAGTTCATTTTAGGTGCTTAGTCCCAGGCAGCAAATAGAATATACTAAAATTTGGTACTGTTTACAGAGTAGTAAATATGGTTTGTTTAAAAAAAGTTAAAATTATGGTTTATGTTAATATTTTAACAAATATAAACTGAGATAGCATATTCTAAAAGAAAGTTCAATACTGTACTAAACTACTTTTAAAGACATCAAATAGCACTAATAATACCTTTCCCTTTGGTAAGTTTAAAGAAACTCTTCACAATAACCTCAAACAAATGCTCTGAACAAAATCAATATTTACATTATAGTACAACACTGAAATGTGACATAAATGTTTACCTTAATTTATTGTACTTACTTGGTCCATCAGAAGTCTTATCTTTTTTTCTTCTTTTACAGATGCAACAAAAGAGAGAAACTATATGGCTAAGAATGATAAGTGGAGGAGGCAGAACTGGTTTCTCATGATATGCCATAATAAAATGGTAACGCTGGTACTTCCATACAATATTGGAAATTGCCTTCACTTGTAAATACACATTACTAGGATAAAGAATAATAAACTTAGTTACTTACACCTTTTTTTTTTTTTGTCTTTTTGAGACAGGGTCTTGCTATGCAGTTCAGGCTGGCCTTGAGCTCACTTTTGTAGCCCAGGCTGGTCTCGAACTCACACCGATCCTCCTGCCTCAGCCTCCCAAGTGCTGGGATTACAGGCATGAGCACTTACACCTTAAATACTGAAGATTCTATAATTTGGTAACATAAAATCTCAAGAGTATTCTTCCATTGGACTAATATGTAAATGAAAAACTAGAAAAAAATACATAAAAGAAATATAAGGAGGGTCAGCCAGATAGCTCAGTAGACTGAAGCACCTGCCTAAGAAGGCACAGCAGACCAGGGTTTGATCCCTGATGCACTGTGCCAGCCTCACCCCTGGGGTATAATGAGACAGTGGCTGAGATTGGGCATGGTGGTACATGTCTGTAATCCCAGTGCTTGGGAGGCTGAAAACAGGAGAATCACGAATCCGATTTGTGTAGTAAGACCCTGTAGACCCTGTATTAAATACATTAAACTATATTGCTATGGACTTTAATAAGAACCCCTCAAAAAATGGAACACGTACAAATACTATGATGTTAAGATGTAAAAAATTACAAATAGCTGAAATGTAAGAAAATACCTATCTTGACGGTAATGAAATTCAGACGGGTTGGAAAGATAGCTGAGTAGAATAAGCGCGTACCTGGCAAACGCAAGGGCCTGAGTTCAGTGCCCAGTTCCACAAAAAATGAGAGAGAGAGAGAGAGAGAGAGACAAGGAAGGAGGGAAGGAAGGAAGGAAGGAAGGAAGGAAAGAAGGAAGGGTAAAGAAAACCAGACACAGCCGGGTGTGGTGGCGCATGCCTATAATCCCAGCACTGGGGAGCTGAGGCAGGAAGATCAGTGATAGTTCGAGACCAGCCTGGGCTACAAAAGTGAGCTCAAGGCCAGCCTGAACTGCATAGCGAGACCCTGTCTCAAAAAGACCAAAAAAAAAAAAAAAAAAAAGATAATTATTAAGTAATGATAATCCCTAGTTTTAGCAGCAAGTTGGAGACATAAGCCTATATGAAGCATAACAACTCTGAATTTTATTTTTTTAACAACTCTGAATTTAGAAAAACATTCTAAAGAACGTTTAGAAATTTTCTAAAGAAATACATGATTTCTATGCTTATAAAAAATGAAGATATACATCTAAATGTTAAGAATGAGATTAGTTTTGTACTTGCTTTGTTGTTTCCTATACTGAATGTGCACTCCTTGGCAATGCAGGAAAAATCTCAGGCAAGGACTTACTTTATAAAAGAACTGCATGTTAAAAGATAGAAGTCTAAAGTTTAGAACTCATTTGATTTGATAAAAGCATCCTTTCCTACTTGTAATTCTTTAGAAATAATTTTAGTGCTGTATTTTTAGGCTAAATAAAACTTAAGATATCAAAATCTATATACATCAAAATTAGAACTATACTGTATATCAAATTATATATTATAATAAGCAAATGAATAATAATCTTACTTGAAAAATGCAATAAGAAGATTAACCATAATTATATACTGCACAAAGAGGTAGACTGCTTGAAGAAATGGAGTCAACCAGGTCCCAGGTCCACAGAGTTGAAGGACAGTGGAGTCATTTGCACACACTTTGGGAAGGAAGGAAAAAAACCTTAATTGCCATTAATTAATGTCCACCTGTCTATTTTACTTAAGGAAGTTTGGAACATACACAAATCTGTTTCACAGATTCTAGTAAACACCTCTGGATAGGCAACCATAAGAACTCCAAACAACTTAAACTCTTCCAACCGCAAAGGGCTGTGGGTGTTCCATGTTCTACCACAACACAAAGAAGTCTATATTGATGTTGGGTGCTCTCTTCATAGCTGGGTTTTGGTCTAAGAAACAGTAAGGAGGCTAATGTTCTTGGATTCTGTCATACCATTAGCCACAATTACATTTATGAAAGGACATCAGAATCTCTGAAGTATGATAAACTCTACAGCAAATTCTATATTTTCATGTCTAAACATAACTGAGTTTGACTTATATCAAAAAAATAGGACTGGAGGAGTGGCAATTCGCTTTCAAATGTGTGCTAACAAGATATGAACTCCTTGATTTTCATGATCTTTACCTACAGTTTTTGTGAATGAAGCCAGACCATAGATCAATACAAATGAGGAAGAAAACAGCTTTACACAGCACTGATAAAAATGGACATTGAGACAGGCCAAAGATTAGAATGAAATCGTGAGTTAGAAACAATTCCTCTATACATATTTATAATGCCAAACATAGTGGCATATGCTTACAATACTATCTCACTTGGGAGGCTGAGGCAGAAAAAGCGCCCCAACTTTAGGCTAGCCTGGGTCACATAGTGAGCTCAAGGTCAGCCTGGATTATGTAGTAAGACTGTCTCTTACCACTTTTTGGCCTTTTGACTAAGATCAAGTGACGAATGTCTCAAAAAACTCAAAATTAAATAATATTTATACTGCTCTTAATGGTGCTTATTGTTTTAAAGTAGACCTATCATTGAGGGGTCAGCGAGATGGCTCAGTGGTCTAAAGTGCCTACGTAGGCAAGCTTAGGCAACCACAGGGACTGAGGTTCAACCCCTGGCACCACATGAGTGCTATTAGTCAATTAAATGGTTTTATAGAAAAACTGATGTCAATAAGGTCATTTTACTCCTAAGAATTAAAACGTAAGTAACAACAAAACTATCCAAGGTTGAACAGGTAGTGGTCATTAGTTAGCTTATCCACACAAAGAACTCAAAAATTTTGATAGAAACCTGAAACCATCTCCTATAAAACCCAGTGCTGTGAGCTCACCCATGATTCCCAGAGGACCAGCATTTCTGCCACTCATACTGCTTCACTCCCCACTGTTCAGTCCACCTCACTGACCTGAACTAAACACACACCCACCTAACTCCTGGCAATAACCCTTCAGAGACAAACACCTGAGCTAATGAGACAAGACAGCCACTTGAGCTAATGAGACAACAGGCTCAAAAGGGGACGTCTATGGCAGAGGGATCCTCCAATGATTCCCATGGACAAACAGTGCCTTTCTTCTAGTTCTGAAAGTCTTCCTAAGGAAAACCTGTGTAAGTCAAACATGTCCACTAGCAGTGAGGGGGGAAAAAAAGGCACAAGGGTCCTTAACTATGAACTCAACAACCTTTCCTAAGACCAACCTACCTTGGAACTTTCTACTACGGCATTTAATAAATGTCCTCATTGGGGACTTCTGGGTTAGTGGCTTAAGTGTCTGAGAGGGCAATCCCAGTTAAGCATTAGGGACCATGGTTCGATTCCCCACACCCACCCTTAAGGCAGCCTGAGCCACCCAAAAAAACCTAATAAACGTCCTCAATGTTTAAGCCAATGCAGGCTAGTTTTCCGTTATTTGTAATGGAAAAATTCTAAAACATTTGTTTGCCAGTCAATTCCTATTTTTTCTAGAGTTAACTAATGCATGAGGGGGCCTTATGTTTTAAGCTTGACTTTGGATAACATGCAACTTTAATACAAAAATGACTATAAAATATAACCAAAAGATGACTTTGTAAACATAAACATTTACCCTCAATTTCGTATGCATAGACTTCACCAAAAATCATCCAGTATGGATGAAAAACTATATCTTTAGCAAGAGTCCAAGATGGTGCTTCATGAGGATAAAGTATTGCCTTTCTAGGAACACCAAAACTAAGTAACACAAGAGCCATAATCACTACGATGTAGAACATATTGGCCACCTGTTTAAAAAAAAAAAAACAAAAAACATATATAATGTTACAACACAAACTAAATACTCTAACAAATTTTCACCTTAAAAATGCTTCTAACTCACCGAAATTATGGACATTTGACCATGTATACAACTACCTTCTCTTAAATCAACAAGAAGAAATCTATTGTACTAATAACCCTGTGGTCTGTATAACTACAAAGAGGACAACAATATGCATTGTATCAATTATTGGGAATGTATTACTAACATGTTTTGAAACTGTCACATTGTAATTTCTTATTAAAAGCAATAAAAAATGTTTCTAATATTCAATAGGTAATTTGAACTTCTGACTTCCTCTGCATTTCCAATAAAACGTTCAGAGAAATCTCACCACTATACAAACTTTAACACTGGGGATATAGTTCAGTGGTGTAGCACTTGCCTAGCATGTGTTCAATCTGGGCACTATAAATCCAAATAACACACACACACACAAAAAAAAAACCTGTAAAGAGACCTTTCCTGTAATTGTGTCACTGATTCAAGTTGGAATCTACCAATATGCAGAGCATATAAAGACTTTACAAAATATAGGTACACATGCAATGTCTATGAGCCCCATTCATAAAGTGTCTTTACTATTGCAGTGAGGTACAGACTCTTTTCCACCTTCCCTTTGTAACTGGCCTCTGCTCACCTCAGAAAAACAAAACAAGCATTATTCCCCTCCAGTCCTAAACCTAACATCTTCCCATAGAGTACAAATGATTTGTTAGAAGTAAAATGAAACACAGAGATTCATCAGGATGTTTTAATTTCTATCTTGAATTCCTATTTATTTAGGTATATAAGTTCTCAATATTTACATCTAGCAAAGTGAACGTTTTTCATGTTAAAGATATATAATATTCATCCATGAATAATAACCTCACTGGGGAAAATAGCCCCACGAAGGCCAAATACATCTATATTTTAATCCACTGTGAAAGGATAATTATAATACTAAATCAATCTAAAAGAAATGACCATTTTCACATAATCTCAACATGAATATATAATGACAATAAAATATGGAAAGCAGAAATATCAAATGCAAGAAATATTAAATTTGAGGAGAGGGACAGGACTCTTCAGTGGCTTCACTGTATTTTCATTCTCTATAGAATTCACACTGCTCATTTTTCAACAACCTGTGTAACTCAAGATTACATTTTCTCTATCCAACTTGACTGCCAGCTAGTTATTCCTTATTCTAACATTCCAGTCAGGCTGTGCCCTTTTCAGCCACATCTATTTTACACTCCAGAGAACGCTCACATCTTGTTCTTAAAAATATGCTTTTGCAGACCTCTCCCTGTGAGTTGCTATAATCTCTATTTATTAGTTTACTCAATAAATGACACTGTTAGATAAATATCTGCTAGAATTTCCTGAAATATCTTATGGAGGATGACAAAATTATGAAAAATAACCATTGGATGGACAAAATAAAAATAGAGAGGTGTGGTTTCATAAAGTTCAGGGGCAATAGCCTGAGGGTTATTGCACTATCTTACATAGCACAAAATAATGAATACTGAAAAGTACTGGCTTAGCAACTATAATTTTAAACTTTATAATCTGTTAAGGATAATAAAAATCTTAATAAAATTCTCAAAATAGGGCCAGGAAGATAGCTCAGCACTCTAAAACACCTGCTTAGGCTAGCTTAGGCAACCACAGAAACCACGATTCAATCCCCAGAACCACATGCTACACTAGCCCCATCCCTACGGCAGGCTGAGCCAGCCTTGCATGCATGCATAGATACATACATACATATTCTAAAAACAGAGGGGACAGAGTGTTTTTATGTAGCTTTTTTCTAAATGTAGAATTACTTTATCCATCCAAACAATACATCTTTACTAAAGAGAATGTGATACATGAAGGCACTGTGTGAGATACTAGAGAAACGGATATGACCAAAACTAATAAAGTTCCTACTCCAAGGAGTTTATAATCTAAGGAAAGGGTAAGTAATCCAGTAAGAATATAGCTGCAAACTTACACAAGGGCACAAATAGTATGAAGGGAAAGAGTCCCAGCATGAAGGGTGTAAAGGAAAACAGTATGAAGGGAAAAGAGGTCCCAGAAGTGGACACAGCAGACAAACCTGATTTAGCTAGAGGAGACCAAAAACAACTCTCCATAAAAAATGTTACAATTGTGATCTGAAGGATATATGTTAAGGTGCCTTGTCCAAAAAAGGTAAGGGTATAATTGTAGATGAGGGTGAACATTCCGAGTACAAAGGACATGAACTATGCTATTCTGGCAGTAGCTAGATATTTTTGAGGTAGACCTTGGTATGTGGCCTACACTATTCTCAAACTCCTGGACTCAAGAGCTCCTCCTCCATCAGCCCCCAAAAGATGCGATTAAAGGTATACACTACTGTGCTGCCACAAAAAATAGGGGTGGGGTGCAGACTAGGCAGACTTTATGGATTTTATGTACACCAATCCCTTGGAGCAATTTAAAACAAAAAACAAAAAAACTAAACTAAAACACCACTAAAAATTTTTAAAGTGGGAAAGTAACATTCAGATGTGCATTTTCCAAAAATCATTCTAGCTATCATGTAGATTAGATAGGGCAAGGTCACTATAAGGAAATATATTTCTTGACTGCTAAATGTGTAGATGAGGTGGTTTGGCCAAGACAGTAGTAAAGATGAGAAGAAAGATGCAAATGAGTTCATATTTAGCACTCCAGTGTGAAACGCTCATAAAAGTAGCATTCTATTTCAAGCTAACATAAACAAAACATTTTAAGTTTTTCCTAAACTTCAAAAAGTTAATAATACATCTTTTAAGGAATAGAAGACTAGAAATCTGAGGATAGTAAACTACACTAATAACACACTTCCTGATTTTTTAAGAAAGAATAAAACCCGTGAGTATTTACAGATGCCTCTCAACTTACCATTTTTCCAATCATCATTACATAAGGTCCTGCCTGTTGATTTACAGCTAGAAAATCTAGCAAACGCACATACCAAAATATTATATTAAGACAGTAAATTAATCTTCCAGCCACAAAAACATGATTATCATAGGCATTCTCAAAATTCCATTTTGCTCCAAATCTCAGTCCAAATCCAATGAAGAAAGAAATTATGGCAATTGTATCAGTGATATTGAAATAATCACTAAACCACACTTTAATCTTCTGGCTTACTTTTCCAGCCTCAGACATAAAGATCTAAAGATTTTAAAAGCACAGAAAAGTTTTATCAATTTCTTATTAAAACATATACTTTACTAAGTTATATCACAGTAGAATGTTAGCTATTTTAATATTTCTAAGTATTTTTATTACTTTGGCATTTGATGATCCAGTCACCAAACATGAAGACTGCACAGATAAGTACATCTTACAAATAAACAACTTGCTCAAAGTCACCCAATAAAGGTGACAATCTTATATTACAACATAGTCCTCCAGAACTACTTTAGAAATGTTGCTTTACTTAGAATCAAAGCAGTAGTTGAGTATGGCAGTATTTTCCAAAGATGTCTTATACAGCAGTTCATAAGCTAGATACCTGCTTATCTAACATACTTAACATACAAAATACTACTCAAACATAACAATCAGCATTCAGGAATAATTATAAATGTGTATAATAGTTAAGTGGACATTAAGTACCATGTTCTCTATTTTGCAATTTTATATGTTCCCTAAATGAAAAGCAGAAACACAATACAAAAAATATTTATGCAAGTACATTCATTATAAAACATTTCTATAGCTGATTGTTTAAATAGAAAATATAAAAATACATTTAAGGTTATAAACTTTTTTTCCCAAAATCAGGGCATTGGAAAATTTACAATTTAAAATGGAAAGTGACAGACATAGGTAAATCGAACTAACAACTAGTGGGCAATACAGTACATTTTAGTGAGCAGTACAATTCTTAAGCAAAATGAAACCCTACTTAACAGGTTATAAGGATATTTAATGCTTTTGGAAGAGTGGGAGAAAGCAAAAAAAATGAATGCTGAAGAAATATAAAATCTAGGCTATGTCAGAGACAAGGAAAAATTAAAGACATACCTCACGAACTTTCTCAATGGCATAGGTAAAGATATAAGCAATAACAATCCATTCTTGAATTGAAGGTAAGCGTTCCATTTGCACAAGAACGACAAATGTATAAAGCATCAGAAATCCTAAATACGCCAACTAATAAAAAAGAAAGGGTACACAGATAAAAAACTATTACAAAACAAAACACTGTGGACAATTATATACACACAAAAATGGATCTGAACTATGGCAGTGAAAGGAGGAGGGTGCCAGAAAAAAGGATAGAAGGGAGGACAGCAGACATTCCTGTGGCCACCTGAAGTGGCTTTAAGTACCTGTCACATGAATGCAAATGTGAAAGAAACCTACACTTCCATTAGTGGTGAAAGAATTTATTTCACTGATATTTTCATTATCAGCATCTAGCAAGGAGAAACCTTCACTGCAGAAAGGAAGTTAGTAAACTCATCTTAGGATAACAAGCCTGGTGTGGATGAGAAAGCAATAGCTGAAGTTTCTCAAATGTTCATTAAGCAAGCACAATGCCAAGCGTACACTTTCTGGCACGGGTCTGATGTTAATGAAAATAACAAAATGAATACTTAAGCATTTTTTGGAGCCAGGTGTAGTGACACACACCTGTAATCCCAGCACTTGGAAGAACTGAGGCAGGAGCCCCAACCTGCACTCAAAAGTAAGCTTAAGACCAGCCTGAGCTGCACAGTGAGATCCTGTCTCAAAAAACAAAGGAAGAATTTTTCCTGGAAGGGGAGGAGTAAAAGTTCATTCACTCAGACTCCACAGCTCATTAAAAACAGGGCAATTTTATGTTTTGTCAGCAGCAGCCATCCTTGGAAAGTGACATCACCAAGAGACAGTCACTAGAAGTTTCTAGTGCTTATGGCCCTTGTCCCAGTAAAAACAACCTAAACAATAAATCAACAACTACAGTCAACAGATGAGTCCACACTCTCTGAATCTACCCTTTAATCTGCTAGGAAGCTCCATTTCTCCACAAGCAAGAGAAAGTCAATGTGGCAGGTAACCCAGAAGAACATAAATGAAATCAGTGTTCATAAATGAAGCCATACAAATCATACAGATTACCCTTTATCATCACTAGCCAACAGGACTATTTTAAAACTTTTGTGGATTATCTGTAAAATCTTCAAAGCACAACAAACTATAATTGCGTACTTGAGTTCCTTTTGGTAAACACCGCACTTTGTGAAAGTAGATATCCACTTATAAATGTCTATCTTTGCCATATTTTCAAAATAAATTTATTTCCAATCAGAACTCAGATTTGTTGGTGTTTATGAATCCAGATGTCAGCAACTTGGATAAAACAAACTTGCTGCTCTCTTAAAGGAATATGCCTTTTTTTGTGATTTAAATTGCAAAAAATATTAGTATAGACTTTAGAACAAAGGTCCCCAAAACATATTTCTAAAAAAACACCATGCTCTCCCCAAGTGCATGTGTGCACACACAGAATCATGTACATGCAATTCAAAAACATACCGTGTTAAACCAGAACTTTACAATTGGTGCATGATAAAAGGCATAAAACTTGCGTGTGATTGGAAGCTTTTTTGATTTTATATGTATTTCCATTTCATTCTTTCCTTCATTACTGTCCAAAATCTTTACTTCTTTAAATACCTCCTAAAATTTAAAAATATGTGTTTATTATTCTACTCATAACAAATATATATTTACTTCAAAATTTTTCCTGCTCTTACCATGGGAATTTCTTCTGTTATATTTTGAAAGTTGTTTTCACTGTCTTCCATTGTCATCTGATGAGCATCTTGAGATTGTGGGATATGGGACATTTCAGCCTTGGTTTTATATTCTAACATTAATATGGCAGGTGGAACTAAAATGCTTAATATGACCTACAAATTTGAGAAACAAATTTGTGTTTTAAAAATCAATGCAATTTAAGAGAAAAAGCAGTAAAAAAAGAAAATACAATTGTTACTTTTCCTCAGAAATGGAAGCAAAATAAAAAACCCCCCAAAACTCTCTTTTCAACATAATTTAGAGGCCCACAATCAACTATCTTAAAGAATAAAAAAACACTGAAGTATTAAGATAATAAGGGCTGAATAAATTTAACAGATATGTCCCTTAAATAGAAAATATTTTTTTTATCTTCAGTATTTGAGATTTTATTGGTTGTGTTGAGGATCAGTACACGATTCACTTTGTACACAATTCTTAATGCACATACTAAAAAAGCCAGGTATCGTTTTTCAGTTATTCCAGTGACTTTCCAGCTTCAAATTTAGGGGCAAATTTTCTGTAAGAGGATTAAGTACCAGTATCTTCAAATGCTGACAAATGTTACTTAAGTCTCACCAATTCACAATTTTGTATCACATACACTACATACTCAAATTTTTTATTTTCACAGCACATTAATAAAATGAGGCAAACCAGACTACTGCTACCAAAGATGTTATAGAGTGCACACGATTTTGACAGGGCAACAATTAGGAAGAAGTTTTCTTTAGGAAACAATTCTACTAAAAACAAGGGAATAGAACTCATTTAAAGTATTCAAGACATATTAAATGCATGACTGCAATTCCAAATTGCCACGTAGTATGCTTTGTATTGCAGGATATAAAACTAACCCCCACCTATGGAATGTTAAGCTGACACCCAAGACAGTCAAAGCCTGCCATAATTCAATATCCCACTATTTCTGGTTGTACCAAAAAATAAACAACCAGAGAATTTCACCTCTAAAAAAAAAATCACACTTAAAAAATGCGATGAGGTGGGATTCCCTCCTTTTTAAAAATGTTTCTAGAGCTACTAAAAAACTTGCATTTACAAAATAGTTGATAAAAATATTCCTCTGGATTGTATAAGGGAGACAGGGAGCACTGATAAGACATGGTGTGTGATTAATCAGACTTGGCTTCTTTCTCCTCTGCTTCATCAGAGGCTGTACTCTCATTTTTAGTTTCTCCATTTTTTGCAGGTAAATCTTCCTTGGTTTCTTGATTAGCCACTTCAGTCTATTTTCCCTTGGCTCTGTTTTTCCCTTTTGCTTGCACTTTTCTGTCTGAAGATTTATCCTTTCCCGCTGCCTTTTTTGGCTTAGTTTCCACTTTAGCTGGAACAGGTTTAGCCGACAACCTCACCAATCTCCTCTTGGGGCTCGTTCGCTGACCCTTCAGCCGAACTAACTTTCCTCTTGGGCATCTTGACGACGTGGGGGGGCACGTGCAGAAGCTGCAGTTGGAGGCGCACGGGAGCCTAGCGGAGCTATACAGCTCAACCGCTGCTGTTCCTCCCGCCTCTCAATAGAAAATAATTTTTGCAGAAAAATACTTTCAAGCAAAACTCAAGCATTATGAAGGCACTACATACTCGATTTTATCCTAAATCTCTTTGCAAGTGTTCCATATCAAAACATGATTACTCAGCTCATGCCTCTATCAACAAGGTCTTCTAAAATTTGACGCTACTTGCAAAGTCCTAAAGAAGGAAGAAATAACTGAGAGATGCTATTTGTTCCTTCACTATTATTTTTAGTACATGATTAATTATCTGTTATCCACTTACAATGGTGAATGGTTAAATCACTTGCCTGATTTTTGCCTACTACATTTCTGTACCTTATTGTAAAAGATGTAAGAATAGCCGGGCATGGTGGCACACATCTGTAATCCCAGCACTCAGGAGGCTGAGGCAGGAGGATTGGTGCAAGTTCGAGACCAGCCTCAGCTACAAAAGTGAGCTCAAGGCCAGCCTGAACTGCATAGCAAGACCCTGTCTCAAAAAGACCAAAAAAAAAAAAAAGATGAAAGAATAAAAAGGAAAGCTTAAAACATTATCTTTCACTGTAACAAAACTGAAAGGACCAGCCATTTTGGCCAATTTTTTTTTCCTGTTTTTTAATGTATTTAGTATGGAATTGATCTACAGGGTCTCACTATTTAGACTGGACTCAGTGATTCTCCTGTCTTCAGCCTCCCAAACGATAGGATTACAGACAAGCACCACCACACCCGGTCTCGAGTCTGGAGTTTTAAAATTTGGAAATCAACCTTTTGTCAAACAATAATTGTTTTCATTACTGTTAAGGGCCATGAACAGCAAACAGTATTCTCCACTTTAGCCCTTGTGTAACTTAGGGAGGGCAACCATCCCACACACAGGAGAGCATTCCAGCAGGAAAGAAGGGCACATTATGCCACTTGGATGAGATGCCAGCCAGCCACCCCCTTCCCCAATCAAAGAACTTTACTGTGTATCTAACACTGATTTCTCTCTTCCTGTCACCCAGTCACTTAAGAGGCCAATTATTTCTAAGATATACCTTGTACCAGGAATTCTTCCTCATATTCAGCCTTCCCATCCACATATCAGATAACAACATTTGGGTACAGGTATGGGCTACAAAAGGTCTGAGTCTTGAAGAAACTGCTAACTTGAGGCACGTGGAATTACTCCAATTTTTCAGTTCATAAGTGAGTAATTTCATAGCCATGGTTTCATCTTGTCTGAAGGATTGTTCTAGTAATTCAACTGCTAGTTGACCAAAATCACTATAAAAAGAAAAGCCAAAATATATACATATTAAGAGATCTACAGTGATTAACTATTGTTTGGGTTTTCTTTACAATGCTACAGACTAAACCCCCGGCTTTACAAAATCTGCTAGATGAGCACTATACTATTGAGTTATGTATTTCCAGCCCACAAATTACAATTTTAGCCTCCTAATTTAAATTTTCATAAAATGTTTTAGTTTTTAGTATTTTCACATAGGCTGATAGAATTGTAAGGCATCAGAATCAAAGCTCTAAGTTCAGACATCTACATCTATGTAAAAATCACAAAATGTTACATTATATTAAGTATAGAATTGAAAAGGTGTATCCAGAGCACTGTTTTCTGGTCTGGGAAGCACAGGAAAGTCAAACTAACAATGCTGCAGTGTTCTGATCAAAAATGTGTCTCTATAGCTTTTTCAAACACAGAAAAGCCCATATGCACAGAGGAGCAGTAACGTGTGTCTGGTACAACCTAATGAGAAACGTTTAAGTCTTTTTTTTTCTTCTGGAACCGCGGATTCAACTCAGGAGTTAAAATCTTTAATGCTAACTAAGCATCCACCAGATCCCTGTACGGGTAACTGTCAGGAAGAGCTGCTACTCTCCCACACACAGCCCATTTGGAGACAGAGAAGTCCCAAATATCTATCAGAAAACTTCCACAAATTCATTTCCAGTTTAATATGATAATACTGCTCTACATGCACTATATATAGCATAAACTTTGTCAACAATTTAATTTCTTGACATATGTGACTCCATCATCCCAAATATCCCCAAGTTGAAATAAATGCATTTCCTTGGAACATGCCTCAAACAAATCTGTTTCCCCCTCACCATTCCAACCAACTGTAATTCTTCTAATTGCCTCATGTACAATAATTAAGCTGACTTCAGGGATGTTTTCTTTCTTGATATCTCTTTCACATACACAGGTAAAAATTTCTTTCCACATTTTTAAAAATAACTAATACACTTAAAAGTAATTTTCTCTTAGCTGTATCATAAATTTTATACACACCCATGTATCATAAAACATTGTATATATATTTTTAAGTGCTTTGAAATGATAAAAGATAATTTACTTAGAATACTGCTTCAATTCTTCTGAGGTATCATCCACCAGGTCACTCTGCTTTGCTTCATATGCCATTGAACGATAGATCTTACAGGCAACTAATGCCTTAGCCATTGACTCTTCACCATGCTGCCACAGAAAACGGGCCATGACCTGCCTCTTCATAAGGCAAGCCCAAATCAACAGTTCATTGAGTGGATAAGGAAAACGCTTGGTTTCTGGGTCATCAATATCTACAATATCATCTTTGGTTCTTTTCTTCTTTCCTTCTTCCACAGCTGTATCAATCTTCAAGGAAAAATAAATGTAATAAGGCTCACTATATCAAGACAAATGATACTTCAATTAATAAACGTATAAAATTGCCTTTCCTCTTTATTTTTTAACTTCATAACACTAACTCAGAACAAAAACCAAAAGCTTCACAAATTTTACCTTGTAGTCCCAGGGACTGAACCAAGGCCTCACAAAAAGCACTCTATTCCTAAGCTACATCCCAACCTTAATTCTTTTGCATGTGTGTGAGTGTGCATGCGTGCGTGTGTTCCAGGAATCAAAGCAAACCCAAGACCTTGTGCTTGGTGGACAGGTGTTGTGCCACTGAGCTATCTCCCCAGCCCGACCTTTTTTAAAATTCTGAGACAAGGTCTCACCTAAGCTGCACAGACTGATCTCAAACTCGGAATCCTCTTACCTCTGCATAAGTAGAGAGGATACAGGTATATATCAATACTAATATTAAGTATTACTTTTATTATACCTCATAACTGATTTTATAAAAATGGCATTTCCAACTGGGTACAGTAGTGCAACACTTGGAATCCCAGCAATCTGAGATGAAGGCAGAAGATTGGTAAGTTGAAGTCCAGCTTGGGCAACTTATCAAGATACTGCCTTGAAATGAAAACAAGCTGGGCATGGTAGTGCAATCCTGTAATGCCAGTATTGAGGAGGCTGAGTCAAGTGGATTTCTCCAAGATCAAGTCCAGCATGGGTTATAAGGTGAGTTCAAAGCCAGCCTGAACTGCAGAACGAAACCCTGTCTAAAAAAAAAAGACAAAATCTGCTCCGTGGCACAAGTGCTTGTCTGGCAAGTGCAAGGTTGTGAGTTCAAACCCTGGTCCCGCAAAAAATAAATAAATAAACAAACAAACAAATAAAATAAAGACAAAATCAAGCTGGACGTGGTGGTGTACTACTGTAATCGCAACACTTGGGAGACTAAGGCAGGAGGATCGATGTGAGTTTGAGACCAGCCTGAGCTACAAAATCAAAAAAAAAAAAAGAAAATTTCTGGGAATATAATATACCTCCGTGTGAATGAAGGCCATGGGTTCATTCCTAGCACCACCTCCAATAGCCATTTCAACAAAGGATCTGAAAATGCCTGTACCAAATGTTTTCTAGACTGGAGAAAGGGCATATTTCAACTAATATCTATGAAAAGACACTTTTAATATAAGTTTAGATAATACTTTGTTGTAAATCTTAACTAAGTGAAAACAGAATGAGTTAAAACTGTTTGCAATTTGATTATACACAGCTAAATATGAAAAGCTTGCTATAATTAACTCAGTTTCTCTGCATGAGAAAATGAAGATTCAAAGATATGAACTATCCAAAAATAAAGTAATTCCAATACTAATTAGAACAAAATCAAAATACAGAAGGAGTTTATATTAGTATACTTATGGCAAGCTAAATCAATGATTTCTTTGCTATTCAATTAGCCAAAAGGCTGAGAAGCAATCAAAACATTTTCTTAAAAATAACAAACATACATACCTTTGGTCTGTAGGGCTGTGCTGTTTTAATAAAATGATTGTGTCTCATTTTATCCTTCTTATCTGCTCTATTGCCAAAAGATTCATGACCTTTGTGCAACTGTGGAGTGCTGCTAGAGGTATTCCGGCCAGATCTCTGAAAATTCAGAGCTTATTAGCTTTCACAGCTTCAAAGTGCTGACATTATAAAAATTGAACTATACTTATTTATGTGTATGCAAATATGTATGCATGTACACAAGCAAAATATTGGTTTAGGATTACAATTATGATTTTTAAAGGCTGGCCAAATAGCTCAGCAAATTAAAGTGCCTACAAGCAGGCACAGGGATCAGGTGTTTAATCCCCGGGGTTCAATCCCCAGGCCTGCCATGCCAGCCCCACCCCTGGGGCATGCTGAGACGGCAACTGAGATGGCATGATGGTGTGCAACTGCAATCCCAGATCTTGGGATATTTTAGACAGGCAAATTATTTATTTATTTATTTATTTATTTATTTATTTATTTATTTATTTATTTATTTATTGTCTTTTTGAGATAGGGTCTCACTATGCAGTTCAGACTGGCCTTGAGCTCACTTTTGTACCCAAGGCTGGTCCCAAACTCATATTGATCCTCCTGCCTCAGCCTCCTAAAAGCGCGGGATTACAGGCGTGCACCACCACACCTGGCTTTAAACAGGCAAATTTCTATGAGTCCCATCTAGTAGTAAGACCCTGAACACCCTATAGATCTTTCCTAAAAAATACAAAAAGAAAAAAAAAAATAATAATTATGATTTTTTTCGGGGGAGGGGGGTGGTGCCATGGTCTCACTCTGTTGACCAGGCTGGTCTCAAATTCATGGGCTCATGATCCTCTTACCTCAGCCCTCAAAGCAGCTGGGACCACAAGTATTCATCAACGTGCCCAGCTTATAAGATATTTCCAGCATGGTGGCTCACGCCTGTAATCCCAGCACTTGGGAGGCTGAGGCAGGAGGATCAGTGCGAGTTCGAGACCAGCCTGGGCTACAAAAGTGAGCTCAAGGCCAGCCTAGTGAACTGCATAGTGAGACCCTGTCTCAAAAAGACAAAAAAAAAAAAAAGATATTTCCAGTTACTCTTGGTTGAAACCTCATATGCTAAACATTATATTAAACAGATTACTGATTTTTAACATTTAAAATGCATGGATTGTTGGGAGAGGTGGCGCATGTCTGTAATCCCAGCCCTTAGGGAGGCTGAAACAAGAGGATCGATGTGAGTTTGAGATCAGTTTGGTCTACAAAAGTGAACTCATGGTCAGCTTGAACTGCACAGCGAGACCCTGTCTCAAAAAGACAAACAAACAAACAAATTAAATGCATGGATTAACTTTAAAACATACACAAAAACTTCTCCCCAAATTCTACATACCCGATTGTTTCCACCAAGACTGTTATATATTAATCGGAAACGTTTCCGAGTATAGGTACATCTGTAGGTTCCTCCCATGAGATATTCAATAACAAGTCCTATATCAATCAGTGTGATCTTATATCCTGGAGGAAGATTTCCCTATAAACAAAAATTAGTTTTAAACATTTGTCAATACTACCATGCCAAACTATTTTCTTGTAAGAAGCTGGGATTGTCAGAATACACATACATACATACACACACACACACACACACACACACACACACACACTTTTGGGTTTGTACTGAAAATTGAACCCAAGCCTTACACATACTAGGCAAGCACTCTACCACTCTGCTACATCCCTGGCCTTTTTCATTCCGAGACAGGGCTCCTTTGAATGACATGGCTGGTCTTAAACTTGGCATGCTACTTCCTCACTCTCTGAGTACTGATACGTACTACAATGCCATACTGCCAGACTTGTTTATCAACTTTCCTTTGTGAAAGGACAGAATTTGAGGTTTTGAAACTTGAAAGGATCGCAACCCCAAGTAGGAGGATAACTTGGCTTCTCCGCTGCCCTAAACCTTACAAATTGCAGCAACATAATTAGAGCCAGTGTTTGATTTTGAGTACATATCATAAAAAACATTTTCCTATAAGATATATTATGTGTTTATTGTGTATCCAGACTGGCCTAGAAATACCAATATTCTTTAACAAAAGTCATACATGCTATACCACAGGTTACATATTTATATCTTTGCACACTAAGATTGTGCATTTACACCCAAGACTCCATTTTCCTTGGGCAACAACCAACTTACAAATGAAATTTTTGACCTGAGCCCATTTATGAGTTCATAAATACTATCAATTTCAGTAATTAACCCTAAAGAAGTTTAATCCATCAGAGTAAATCTGCCTTCCCACCACTACCATCCTTCCTATTTCCTTTATCACTGTTCTCTTTCTCTCTGTACCTATTTGGCACAGGGTCTCCAATGCAGGGTGGACTTGTAGAGATCCTCTTGCTTTCAACCACCCCAATGCTGAGATTACAGGTCTATACCACCACATCCAGTCTCATGCCTGGGTGCGGGGCAGTTTCTCTCTCCCTCTCTCCCTCTCTCTCTCTTTTGTGGAACTAGGGATTGAACTCAGGCCCTTGGGTTTGCCAAGCAAGCATTTATTCTACTGAGCTATTGCCCCAGCCCCCTTACCACTGATTTGTGAACTTAACTTTCAAGCTTCCCTTTTGTGAAAGTTATCTTGTTTTACAACTTGATATGGCTCAGATTCATGGTCCTCCTTGCCTTTGCCTCCCTGAACTCTTTTATTACATGCTTGTATCTTTTAACATTTTTATTTCCTTTTGGAGTTTCTAATTTCTAGACAGTGACTCTATTATTTAAAAATTGATCAAGTATTTCCATCTAAAGTACAAGAATTTTGCTTTTACCTCAAACAACTTCAAAATATGCTTTATTACTTAAAGATGCTATTTTTCTATTTTAATTTTTTTTTTTTTTTAAGTGGCATATCATGATATGAGCCTACCTGAACAGGCCTTTAAAAAAAAAAAAAAGTGGGAATCAAACTCAGGACCTTGCGCTTGCCAGGCCATGCTACTCGGCTATCTCCTAGGCCCTGAACAGGAAATGTAAACAATGAGTCATCTAAAGAGAAGTCATGATTAACATAATCTCCAAAGATACTGATAATGCTTACAACTTATTTACATCAGAAAATATCTAGTTACTCCATTTCAGAATCTATAAAGTGCAGAAATAAAACACTTTGGCCTGTTACAGTTAGCAATGTAACAACTGATGAAATTGAACTCTCATTTCTTTCCAGAGTTCAAATACATTACTACTTCCTCTCTTTTGGAGGGAGGGGCCAATGGGGACCAAACACACAGTATTATGCATGCTCTACCATGAAGCTGAACCCACCGGACCAGTACTGTACTTCTTTTGGTCGGTTCATCTAACAAAATTATAATGTGAATGAACATGTTTGAAAGACTCCTGGTAGTTGCCCCATTAGGAATGTTTAAAATAGGCAAATCTGAAAGTAAGTGCCTAGGGTGGAAGCAGTGGTAGGGGACAGAAAACATGGAGTGACAGTGGGTAAAGAGTCATTTTTTGAGGTACTGATGTTCTGTTTCGCTTGTGGCATTGAGGACTGAATCCAGAACCCTCTGTTCTAAGTCACATCTGTAGTTCTTTGTTATTTCTGATTTTGAGGTACAGCCCTATTAATGGACTCATGGCCTAGGCTACTTAAACACCTGCACCTTCTGCTATTACAGGTGAGCAGCACTAGGCCTACCCTAACTGTTGGTGCTCTACAATCAGACTATGGCAATAGCTACACAATTCTCAAAATAGTTTGTAAGATACAGTTTAAGTACATAAATTTACCCTGTGTGAAATACCAAAAAAAAAAGCTATAAACATGAAGCTGGGTGTGGTGGCCCACACCTGTAATCCCAGCACTTGGGAGGCTGAGGCAGGAGAACTGGTGAGAGTTCTAGACCAGCCTGGGCTACAAAAGTGAGCTCAAGGCCAGCCTCAACTGCATAAGGAGACCCTGTCTCAAAAAGACAAAAAAAAAAAAAAAAGAAAACCTCATCTTTAAAACCTCAAAAAACAGAAACTTTTAAAGATAGCCTGAATTTTCATATGGAATGCTGCCTTAGTATTAAGTTGCAAACCACACAAAATTAAAGGAGAAAGTGGCATATCTGCTTTAAGTTTTCAGTTTTTAATACTGCATATAGAACAGAAAATTAGTAGTTTAAAAAGAAAGCACATCCTGAGAGGATTTGGCCCTGGAAGATAGAAAAAAAATGAGTGTTTTGTTATACAGGTCTTGCTTCAACTTGCCCTTGACCACCCAGCAGGAAAAAATAAAAAAATAAAAAATAAAAAGAAAGCACATAAAGTTTGAAACTGTGAAGTCACAGACTACCAAAGGTGAGAAGCCAATGTGGGATGGTACCAGATTCCAGGGTGGTGTGAGCTCAAAGTTGTCAACCAAACCAGAACCATTTACACAAAGGGGGAGAGGAGCCACCAAGATAACAACCTCCCCATGTATCTCAATTTCCTTCTTCAGTATCTTTTATATTGAAAAAAAAAATCTCTAGGGAACAAGTTTCTGATGAATACAGAGAGAGAAAAAAAAAAAAAAAACACTATCAATGAATACCTTTTTATGGACCAAAGATTAAAAAAATCCATCACATTCTATCATGGATGACTAAGAGGTCAAGATAATGGGCTTAGCTTCATTTTTTTTTTTTAATGTATTTAATGTATTTTTTTTTAATGTATCTAATGTGCACAGCTATAATCCCAGCACTTGGGAGGCTGAGGCAGGAGGATCAGTGTGAGTTCGAGACCAGCCTGGCTATAAAAGTGAGTTCAAGGCCAGATTGAACTGCATAGTAAGACCCTGTCTCAAAAACAAAAAAAAAAAAGTAATGTATTTAGTATAGGTCTACAGGATCTCGCTATGTACATTAGGCTCAGAGTGATACTCCTGTTTTCAGCCCTCCAAGTGTTGGGATTACAGGTTTGTTGGGGGTCAGGACGTACCAAGCCAGGGATCAAACCCTGGTCCCTGCGCCTGTCTAAGCAGGCACTTTAGTCTGCTGAGCTGTCTGGCCAGCCCTTATACTCTTTCTTCACTTTTATCACAAAGTTAACCCTTCCGTTATCTTGTACAAAAACCTGTTATTTTATGCTGATCTTAAAACTAAACGCTTTTCCAGAAATAAATGAAGTATGAATGATTTTTTATAATAACATTTTCAAAAACAAAACGCCTTACCTGCTTGACATCTCGAACAAGATGAAGCAGCATTGGATTAGTTGGGCCTTGTTTCTTTAGGGAGAGAGAAAAAAAGAATTACTTTTTCTCTAAAAAAAATTTTCCTACTTACATAAGGGAGTAACAAGGATTTTAATCTAAAATTTAGTGTTTTGGGGTCATTTCTTTAGAAAAAAGGTAACAAGATAAACATTTCATACTGATATATTTACTATAAAAAACATGGGGTTGGGAAATATACCTCCTAAGTGCAAAGTCCTAAGTGACTCCTGGTAGTAAAACAAACAAACAAACAAACAAACAAACCCTGATTCTTTAAAAATATAACACATGGGGGCCTAGAGAGATAACTCCATGGCACAAGTGCCTGCCTGGCAAGTGTAAGGTCATGAGTTTGAACCCTGGTCCTGCAAATATATCACATGTGTGATTTCATGGAATCACTAAAATTATATGTAAGCTTTTGTTTTGTAAAAGATATCTGACAATGCCGCGCACCTTTGGCACACACCTCTAATCCCAGCACTCATGAGGCTAAGGCAGGAGGCAAACCTGGGCTATCTACTAAGTTCCAGGCCAGCTTGAGCTTTAATCACAAGGTAAGATTGTCTCAAGGCAAAAACCAGAACAACAACAACAAAAAAAAACCCTTTAAAAACCAAAAAATTGCCGGGCGTGGTGGCGCACGCCTGTAATCCCAGCACTCGGGAGGCTGAGGCAGGAGGATCGGTGTGAGTTCGAGACCATCCTGGGCTACAAAAGTGAGCTCAAGGCCAGCCTCAACTGCATAGCGAGACCCTGTCTCAAAAAGACAAAAAAAAAAAAAAAAAAAAAAACCAAAAAATAAGTCATGTCAACTGCTGCAAACTTCATAGTTGTATCTTAATTTCAAATTCAATTATTTTCAATGACAATTGAGCTACATACTCCCTTTCTTCTTGTTGAAATGTTCTTTTGTAACCAATCATCAGATTGTATAAATATTTTAAGTTTTAAATATTTTGAGCAGCAAATGCTTAAGCTCTTATTTTCCTCTTTATAAATGCTCTTTATTAGGGGAAGGTTAATCATTAGTGTTATCATCATGGTCATCTTTCACCTTACTCTGACAGTATTCTTTAATCTGAAAAAATATCAGGGAATATATAACCCTGTCAACATTGAGGTAAGAGGCCCCAAAATGTATTCTTTTACTCACAAAATATATGCCAATGAATTCTATTTGGTACTAGTAAAAGGGCTTATTCATGAATAAAGACTTTAATACTTGTTCCACAGAATTACCAAATGAAATATTTTACCTTTGTGGGGGGAGTGGGATTGGAGACAGGGCATTACTACATAGCATAGACTGGCCTTGAACTTGCACCAATCCTCCTATAACCTTCCAAGTGCCCCGGAAACAAATGGGACTTAATCCCCATTATTGTATCATTAGCTTTTTACAGGAGAGGTTCTTATAATAATCATTATACTTTCCAATTTTGATACTATCTACTTCAAATGTTTTTTAAGACTAGGCACAATTATTATCATGTCATTGAAGGAAGTATTTTCTTTGATATTGTTGACTTTCAAATTCCACATTATTATCTGACATGACTCTAGTTGATGCTCAATGCACATTATAATTTACCCTACTTTGTTGTCTTTCTGAAATACTATTATCAGCTGGGCATGGAGGCGCACGCCTGTAATTCCAGCACTCGGGAGGCTGAGGCAGGAGGATCAGTGTGAGTTCGAGACCAGCCTGGGCTACAAAAGTGAGCTCAAGGCCAGCCTGAACTGCATAGTGAGACCCTGTCTCAAAAAGACAAAAAAAAAAAAAAAAAAA
>PVJA010020686.1:0-27484 GCA_004027025.1 Myocastor coypus | reverse complement strand
CATTAGGGGTGCTGGTCCTGGCAGGCTGCTCCCTACCTATTTGCATCATTGCCTTCAAATTCTTTCATGTTTGCCGGAGGCTACCAACTGCCTTAGGCATGCTGTGGTAAGGGTATTTTGTAATCCAGCCAAAGTCTAGCTTGTCACTTTTGAAAAAAGTAAAAGCCTGGTTTTTGTTGGTGTTTAGTGTCAGTGATTAGCGTGCCAGGAAAGACTCCTTTACCCTTAGTCTGGTTAAATCAGCACAGGAAAATGAAGGGTAAAAGAGGGCTTCTTTTCTCCTAAATCACACTTTCTGTTAGGCTTGTCCAATAAACAAGACAGGAAATGAAGAGTGACATCTAAAGTCCATACATGTATTCAGCTAGTTGGGAAGCTGAAGCAGGAGAATTTCTTTTTTTTTTAGAATGTGTTGAGGGCCAGCCTGCGCAATGTAGTCTTCATCTTGAAATTAAAAAAAAAAAAAAAAAAATAGAATAAAAGGAAAAAATAAAGGAAGGAGAGGCAGAAAAGAAGAGAACTGGGGAGAAAGGAGAGAGGAAAGGAAAAAGAAGGGAGAGGAGGAAAGAGGGAGGGAAGCTGATCTGATACAGGAGGGAACTCACTTTTGGCTGTCGGTTTATGGTCCAGCCTGCCGGCTTTTCCCACTCAAATCGTGAGACCCCTGAGGAGAAGGCCGGCAGTGCACACTCGCACCTGCTCCCCAGCTGCAGGCCGGGGGCTGGGGCAGGAAGTCCCTCCCTGATCCATCAAGGGAGGCAGCTGGGCTGTGGCTCTGCCCCGCTGAGGCCTGCCCAAGAAATTGCAGGTCGATCTCCGGGAGGAAGCCAAGAGGGCCCGGAGCAGCCAGGCGCGCCAGTCTGATTCCCTGGGGACAATTCCAGGACAAGGTCTGTTTCTTGGGACTTCAACCCCTGTTCTCCTTAGTTTCTTGGCAACACCCAGTCCCAAAGGGAGGATATCCTGCTTGCAGGCTGGGCTTTCCAAGGCCAAGGGAGGAGCCAATCTTCAGGCCCCAGCTTTTGTTTCCTGACAGCCTTTATTTTCATTTTACTTTCCCTCCCTCCTTCTTGAGACAAGGTCTTCCTGCAGTTCCGGCGGGTCTTGAATGCACTTAGTAGCTCAGGCTGGCCTCCAATTCCTGCCTCAGCCTTCTGAGTGCTGGGATTACAGGCGTGCCCAGCTAGGGGTTGTTTGTTTGGTTGCCTGAACCTCCCAAGGGCTGGAAGTTTGGGGAGCTTTTTATTTTTTATTATTTTTATTTATTTATTTATTATTTTTGTGGGACCAGGGTTCGAACTCACGACCTTGCACTTTCCCAGCAGGCACTTGTGCCTCGGAGCTATCTCCCCAGCCCCTTGGGGAGCTTTCTGAAGCAGATTCTTGCTATGGAGATCGGGCTGGTCTTGAACTATGTAGTACAGGCTGGCCTCAAACTCACAGCAATAGGGCCCAGCAGGGTGGCTCAGTGGTCTAAAGCGCCTGCTTGGGAAAGCTTAGGAGGCTGCAGGGACTGCAGTTCAATCCCCGGTACCACATGCTGCGCCAGCCCTGCCCTCAGGGCAGGCTGAGCCAGCCATAAAATAAATAAGCAAACAAAAGTTCTGAAACAAGAACAAAAAAATTAAAGAAAATTCTTTTTTTAAAAAAAAAAAAACAACCTCACAGCATTCCTCCTGCCTCAGCCTCCCGGGAGCAGGGATTAGCTGGATGTGCCACCACCCGACCTTTAGTCCACTCTTCCACTTCCTGTGTCTGTTTCTAAGAGGAAGCCTTTCTGTTAATGCTAGATAATGGGTTTTTAAAAATGCATGAGTGCAAATAGCATCTTTTTCCTCAGAGTTACTGTCTCCCTGCTATCTCAGGGAAGGAAAGTTCCCTCATCAAAACCGGCCTGAGAGTGACAGGACCCTGTGGGTGAGAACTATACTAGCTAGAAAGCAATACGGCTGGTGATCAAGTGGACTTTGCTTAAGATCCGAGCAACTGAGTGCAGAGGGTACTGGAGGCCAAGCTGAGCCGCACAGTGCCATTCTGCTGCTACTTTTTTTTTCCCCAGGGTGCCTTTCTGTCACGAGTTGGGATGCCACAAAATTAGAAATGTTCTATGACCTCATCCTCCTAAAAATTTGGAAAAACTAAAATCTCCCAGGCAGCTCTGGTTCTGTGTGCCTTTAACTCCTGGACTCTAGGAGTCTGAAGCAAGACAATCTCAAGTCTGAGCCCAATCCAAGCAACTAAGTAAATGAGTCAGACCTTGCCTCAAAAACAAAAATTAAAAAGGGGTGGGGATGTAGCCCAATGCGAAGGTCCTGGCTTCTTCAGGAAGTAAAATCATACAAAAATGAGCAGTAGAAAAATATACAGGGCCGGGCCGGCAGGATGGCTCAGTGGTCTAAAGCGCCTGCTTGGGAAAGCTTAGGCAGCTTCAGGCACCACATGCTGCATCAGCCCTGCCCTCGGGGCGGGCTGAGCCGGCCATTAAAATGAAATAAATTTTTTTTTTGTCTTTTTGAGACAGGGCCTCGCTATGCAGTTGAGGCTGGCCTTGAGCTCACTTTTGTAGCCCAGGCTGGTCTCGAACTCGCACCAATCCTCCTGCCTCAGCCTCCCGAGTGCTGGGATTACAGGCTTGAGCCACCACGCCCGGCGAAATAAATTCTTAAAAAAATTAAACAGGGCAATTTCTGAAGAAAGCAACTAAAAGAAAAAGGAAATATCCAATTCAAACCCTAAAGAAAATGAAAGCTTGCTAGAACTCTATTCTTTTAGAAGCTAGAACACGTTAAGAAAATGATACAACCCAGGTTAAGAACATAAAGCAGAACTAGAAAGAACCTTAGGAAGGAAGAAATAGAGCCTATGGGCACGGGAAGGGAGAGGTGCAGAAAACTTACACCCCCAAAACTAAAAAGAGGTGCTACGGGAGAGGCTAGAAGGGGTCTCTGGAGGTTCTTAGTGAGCCCCAGTGCTCCTGGCTTTTGCTCAACAGTGTGACACAGCTCGGTTTGCCTCAGGTTGGAGGTCGATCCAGGGCCTCTGCGCGTCTGGCAAGATACACCCCCGGGCTAGCCAAGCTGTGCTTTTCTCTCTTGATGTTGCTGGGCATCTCTGGGAACCGGGAGGCCTGTGGTCCCTCTGGCAGCTCAAGGAATTTCCTCTCCTGCCCGGCCGGGCTTTGGGGAAACAAAGGTACTCTTTCTCTCTCCGCTCGCGTTTAGGCGTTTGACTTGTTGCTGGCTCACCCGCTGACTTTCCTGGAGGCCTAGGTGAGGTGTTTTCCTCCCTCCTGAGAATGTTTTCTTTTGCGCTATTTTCTCCCTCTCGTCTACTATGTCTTGCCGCGCCTCTTTGTCAAACAGATTCTCTTGACCTCAGAAAGCCCCGCATGGTCTCATTTCCGCGTTTTTTTTTTTTTTCTTTTTTTTCTTTTTTTTTGTCTTTTTGAGACAGGGTCTCGCTATGCAGTTGAGGCTGGCCTTGAGCTCACTTTTGTAGCCCAGGCTGGTCTCGAACGCACATCGATCCTCCTGCCTCAGCCTCCCGAGTGCTGGGATTACAGGCGTGCGCCACCACGCCCGGCCCGCGTTTTTTTCACATTCTAAAAATAGTGCATTTCCTACTTTGATTTATTTTGCTTTGTCAGCCATCATTTTTTTTTTTTTTTTTATTTAGACGTGCACATTCTTGGACAAGGTTTTATGGCTTTTTAGGGTTACATGTGTCAGAAACTCAGCCCAAAGTAGCTTAAACAGACACCAGAACTTAGCAGGTCTAAGACGAGATGCCCAAAGGGATCCCAAGTCAGTCTGAATCAAGGGTGCAAACAGAGAATTATGGAGCCCTTGTTACTGGGTCATCTCTGGGGGTGATCAGCTGTCCCCCACCGCCCCTCAGAGGTCGGCATCCTAGGCATGGGTTCCACAACTGGAACCAGTGACGTCCTCAGCAGACATAGCTCCTGTCTGCTTCTTGGTGCCTCAGCTTCCTCTGGCAGAGTCATCCCACATGGTCTGAGAGATACCCAGAGACATGGTATCTTGGGGACACTTGGTGTTGTGTTTTGTTTTGAGCCTTTGAGACAGAGTCTTGCTGTATAGTTCAGGCTGGCCCAGAATCACTGTGGAGCCCAGGCTGGCCTCAAACTCTAACTTGTGGTGATCCCGCTGCCTCAGCCTCCCCAGTGCTGGACTAAAGGTTGTACTCCACCAGCTCCGCTGATACAGTTGAATAGCTGGCTTTCCGGTGGTTCCAGCAACTGCTCAAGGGGACCACACTCACGAAGCTCTGGTGCGGCTCATAGTTCCATGGGCACTGAAGGCTGCTGAGTCAGCACTCTTGGTCCCGTGTGCTCCTTGGGGGCAGATGGCTCCTCCAAGAGTCACGAGGCAGATGGACAGAAGCCTATGTAGCAGCATGGAGAGCTGCTAGTGACTGCCTCCCTGGCTGTGAGAAGGAAAGAAACACCCATGGCTTTAAACACTTGAGGCCGCTTCAACTTTGAAATTCCTAATTCAGTTTACTTTGTAGGAAAGGCTTGAGCTCCATAGTAGTGCTCTCTCCAGAGCAGAAAGGCATTTTAAATAACAATGTTACTTCCTTCTGTTTGGACTGTACTATGTTTACAAGGGCATTTCTGAAGCTTGGTCACCTTCAATCCTCATAGAAACTGCCTGAGAGGGAAGTCCAAGTCCCGCAGTGCTGGCAAGGAAATTTAGGATGAAAATACTTGTCCAAAGACAAATAGTGCATATCCCTAGCAAGAAACAGAAACATACAGAGATATGGTGGCACATGTCTGGAACATCAGCGTGGAAGGAGGCTGAAGCAGGAGGAGCTTCAGTTCAAGTCCTGCCTGGACTATTGAGCGAGCTCCTGAGTCAAACTGACAAAAGGGCCAGCGATGTAGCTCAGTGCAGAGGCCTTAGTGTCAACCCCCAGCGATGCAAAGGAGAGAGAGGGGTGGGGGAGGGGAGGAAAAGGAGGGAGGGAGGGAGGGATGGCTGGAGGGATGGAGGGAAGGGAAGAAGAGACTGATGGAGAAGTTGACATTTATTTCCAACTGGGCCCAGTTTTGTTAATTGTTTATCATTTTTTTCTTTTGTTTGTTTGTTTATTTATTTTTATGGCCGGCTCAGCCTGCCCTGAGGGCAGGGCTGGCGCAGCATGTGGTGCCGGGGATCGAACCTCGGTCCCTGCAGCCACCCAAGCTTTCCTAAGCAGGCGCTTTAGACCACTGAGCCCTCCTGCCGGGCCCTTTGTTAATTATTTAATTGTTGCAACAACTACAACTGTAGAGATGAGACTTAGTGACGTCTCGGTCTTCCTCTTTTTACGGAAGGTTTCATCACTGGCCCCGTAGGCATATTATCCCTGTCTTCCTGATTGCTCATTTCCCCAGAAATGTCTTTCTGCTCTGAGCAGAGGTAGAGCAAAGATGAAAATGGCTGCTTCCTGGATGTCTCAGCTACTCTTCTCTCAGTGCTGGGGCAAATACCAGACACCCAAAATGAAGGAAAGGTTTATTCAGCTCACGGTTACTGGAGGTTTCAGTCCATACTTGGCTGGCTCCAAGGCAGACTGGCACAGGGCAGAGAGCAGTAGTTCATGGCGGCGGAACAGCAACAATGGCAACAGAGAGAGAGTCTGGCTCTCTGTCTCTCTTATATTCAGGTTTCTTACCTCAGACCACACCCATAATCCCAGCAGTGCTCAGACCCATAATCTCACCCTTGGATCACCCATAATCTCAGTGGATCTTGAGTTAATCTCAAACTCTAGAAGTCCCTCCCCCCCTGATTACATGAGGCTTTTGGGGGACAACTAGACACAAAGCACAACACTGGACATCTGGCCTGGATCATCTCAGTGGTTCGGCTGGTACTGGAAGGCTTGCTCTCCAAATGAGAACAGGGTCTAGGAGAAGTTAAGGGCGCCATGGGCACCCCAAAATCTGCACTCACCGCTGGGCTCCTGTTGCCTCCTTTGTGTTTGGCTGACCTCCACACGCTGAACTCAGTGTGTAGGATGAGTGCCTACCCTCTACTGCCCTCCCTGCGCCTGGCCCTACCTTGCTTCCCCTCTCTCCCCTTTCCTTCCTTCCCCCTCCAGCCCTGCTGAGTTCCCAGGGATGAAGTTGATGGCTCAGGCTCCAGAATCAGAACTGGCTTTTCTGTTGCACCAGTTGGGTGACTTGGTGTCCACAAAGCCTGGTCTGGGCAAGGGCCCGGCACACTCTGGGAAAAGCTCAGCCTTGCAATCAGGCTGCAGGAATCTGCATCCCATCTGTGCTATTAAAGAACAGGGTGGCCCTGGCTGTATTATCCGACACGCGTGTCCCAGTTTTTCCATCTGTAAAATGAGAAAAATAGCATTTATCCAATATATAGCGCTCACAGGAGTTAGACCAGTCCCTGGAGTGCATTTTGAGTGTTAGCACGCAAGACGCAACCATCAGTGAGGGCGGTGGTATGCGCCAGGTGTGGTGTCACATGCCATAATCCCAGGCCTTGGGAAGCTGAGGCAGGAGGATCACCACAAGTTGAGAGTCTGAGGCCATCCTTCGCTCCATAGTGAGTTCAAGGCCAGCCTGAACTACTTAGCAAGACCCTGTCTTAAAAATCAAAACCAAACAAAAATGTTTTTAAAAATTTAAACGTTCATCATGTCTTTCAGTTAGCTTTTCAGAAGTGCTTAAGTTCCTATCGGGTAGAACGCACTACCCACGGCCAAATTTCTGGTGCTGTCATCCATCTGTCTTTTCTTGAAAGAGTCGGATTGCTTCTGATTAGTTTTTCTCATTCTGGTGCTGGTTTGTTTCTTGTTTGTTTTTGTTTTGAGGGGGTTTTGAAGCAGAGTCTTGCTGTGTACTTCAGGCCAGCCTTGAACTCATGGCAATCCTGCCTCAGCCTCGCAAGTACGGGGATTACAAGCATGTGCACCCTACCCAGAAAGCCACCCTGTCTGCTTAATCCACCCTCCATACCCTCTCTTTGGCTTCCTTTGAAGCTCCAGTTTAGAGTCACTCGCTCCCCTCGCCCATACTGTGCCATTATCAATCTCCTGGGGCTGGGGTGCGAATTCCTAGCAACCATCTAGGCCGAAGCTTCCAGGGCCGCAACCTCACGAGCTCAGATTCATCTCCCCTAGATCTGCACAGAGCCCGCCACACAGGCTTTAGCCTGGCTTCTGGCCTGCTCCCTCTACAGGACTCTGCTGATCCCTGTCCCTGGACCTGGGGGGTGACATTCCCTGACCTTAAGCCTGATGGCATCTAAGCCCATGAGCTGCAGGCAGCTTCTTCTGCGGGAGCTTGTTAGGAGAACTTGGAGTGCAGCAGGATGAAGGGGACAATGGGCCACCCTGGAAGGAGTGGAGACCGCATGTCGTGTTGGTATGTCACTTTCCCAGGGAGCTTTTCCCAGAGGAATTTTAGCTATCACTTTCACATCAGACATACAGTGTCCACATAGGGTGCATAAACTACTTCAAATGTTCCCCGGCGTTGGCTAGGAATCGCCAAAGCCAGGCACAAATTCCCATCTTCCTGCTGCTAGCCCGTCCATGGTGCAATGCACAATGAATAGAAAGAATCATTCTTTTCTAACAGCTGGGAAGAGGTGTGTGTCTGTGTGTGTGTCTGTGTCTGTGTGTTTCGGTTGGTCTGTCTGTCTGTCCAAAAGCTGCTTTCACTGTAAAAAGCAGATGGGGCCAAAGCCACTAGGAAGGGAAAATGATCAAAGACTGAAGCTGGCGGACTTGTAGATTCTGAAGTCCCCGACATTCTCAGAGAAACTTGGGGCTACAGCATCAACGTGATGAAAAGGCCTCCCGCTGCCAAATGTGGTAGAGTTCTTGGCTTTGCAGGTCCCTCCTTGAGACCCCTGAACTGAAACGCACCATGTGCCTCCTTTTCGTGTCCTTGGTCCCTGACATTTGAAATGAGCCCTGAGGCACAGTGCTCTGCCCTGAGTGAAATGCAGACGAAGGACACAGGTCCTCAAGGCGCCGTCTCCTTTCCTGGGTACAGAATGCTCTGTGGCTCCGGCTGCCCTACCAGCTGCTTCCTCCACAGAGCCCACTCTGCGACACCACTGCTCCTCGTGCTGGCTTCAGCGTGGCAGCCCCTGTGGAGGACCGCCTAACCAGCTCTCCTTGAAGGAAGAGCAACTGTCTCTATTTCCTTGTATTGATATGTAAGAGCTGGCTAGGACTTCTGTTTATCCTTTCATTTGGCCTTAAGCAATGGATATTGGTCTAGCTGAGGTGTCGATGATAGTCTTTGAAGGTGGTATGCATGTCTCCCTGGTAACCTGTACCTGGTGCTCCTTAATGTGAGCCGGGACGTGACAGGTCGAAGACCTGATGCTCTGCACTGCCAGCTGGGAAGGAGCCTCAAGACAGAGGCTATGACTTCCTGGGACTTGGAAGATTGCATCAAAGCTGAAGCACCAGACTACCCAAAACATCAGATACTATGTAAATAGCCTTATGCAGATTGCTCTCTCTGCACATCCTCTGCAGGCAGCAGATGTAAATGCAGGACCCCCACCTAGCTCAGCTCATAGTATTCACTACCTCCCACAATTCTCAGTCAGTCTTCCTCAAGTCACTCCTCCACTGAACAAAGCCGGGTGAGGCCTTGGATTGCTCTCTTTGTTCCAGAAGACCTTCTTTGTGGCTGGACTTAGAGCTCCTTGACTCCCCAATAACTATGAATATATTTTAGTGTCTTTATTTTCGCCGTGGGTTGCATGGGAAGTGGTAGATTGGAATCATCTTGGTGAGATTCCAGTAACGTGACTTTGGGATTATAAATACTGACTTCTCGAATCAAAACGAGGACCTAGAAGGGACTCCTACAGCCCTGGCCCCCATGGGAACCTGCAGCCTGTGCTTGGTGTCTGCCGAGAGCTTTCCCATCCTCAGGACCACAGGGCAGCTCCAGATCACCAGACCCCTAAGTCCTCCGAGTGGTCTCTCTGGCCCAGCTCTCCATTCTCCAGACATTCTAATGAAGTGGGTGTGATGGTGTGCATTCCGAGGGTGCTGAGTCGGGAAGTCAGTAGGTGAGGCCCCAGCCTGGGCAGCTTAGCGAGAGGGCTGGGATAGTAGTTTAGGGTGAAGACCCTGGGTTCAACCAAAACAAGAAACCAAAATGGAAAACAAACACATCTACCATTGGTGATAGATTTCACCTCAAGACATAGTTCTAAGAATAACATTTTCCAATTCCAAACCTTTCAGCGGATATCAGTGGTTGAGCAACTCATGTAGCATAAGCATCTCAATACCTGCCCACCTCATGCCCTCCGTGGGCTGTCACCTCTGTGTCATCGTCTGTTAGCTCCCACTGCAGACTTGCCTGGAAGGAACACTTCAGAAAACCCACCATGGCCCCATCCCCGCTTGGGTCCTCCTCTTCGTCACTTTCTTCTGGTCCATTACCCTCCGACCCTCTGTCGATCCCATTTAAGCCACGTGAGGCCTTCCTAGGTCTGATCGGTTATCATCTTGCAAGCTTTTCCTGATGTTCTCCCAGTTTTGCACCTTTATCACCCTTGATTGTGATTCGTTTCTGTCCCTGCCTAACCTCTGCATGTGAATGTCACAGTCCCTGAGCAGCCTGTGATCTCTGTGGGCTCCTTTTCATTGGTAGCTCCACATGGTGAGTACGCAGGAGGCCAAGAGCACACATTCATTGAGTTGATTCAAAGAGGAATAATTTTTCACGTACTGGTGTCCCCTGACATTGCTGCCATCACATTTGTACCCCCCACCCCAGGTTTTTCTGCCAGCTCCTGGGCGTCATCTTCAGACAGGATTTCCCAACTGTGCTCAGTTTTTGCTGGACATTCCTGGAGTTCCCTGACCCTGGGCCACAGAAATGGGCACATTGTCATCACTCAGTCTTTCCATCTTAGGACTCCTTCCCTGCACCTGCAGGTGACATCTGCCCAACCTAGCAGGCTTGCGTCTCAGGTGTTTACCAAGGGCACCTTGTTTTATACCATGGAAGCAGGAATAAACAGCCCTACAGCTGAGGCTCCTGCTTTGAAGACCAGATCTGGAGGATTTTATAAGTCTGCTTTTCTGACTTAGTTAACCCATCATTTTGTAAAGCAAATGGCCTTGCTGTAAGATTTGATGACTTTTGTCCCCCAGGTCTTGCAGTGGACAGTTGTTAGCCTTAGAAGATTCCAGCAGATGAGAGTGGTGGTGCATGCCTGTAATCTCACCACTTGGAGGCTGAGGCAGGAGGATTGAGGCAAGTTTAAAACCAGCCTGGGATATTAGTGAGTTCAAAGCCAGTATGCACTGCAAAGTGAGACCTGTTTCATAAAAAAAGGCAATAGCCAAAGCAAGACTATGTCTCCCTCCTATAATGAACCATTTGTTCCTGTGGCTTCTCATGCCACTTCCATATACAAGCCCATCTTTCTTTTATCCCCTGACCTCAGAGTGTCATTCTTCTCATGTTTCTGGACAAAGCCCCGAGAGACAGGGTTTGCCTAAACACAATTGCCTTGGTTCCCTTCAGCACCAGGCTTCCAGAAGATGGCAGGGTAGAGGTTGCCCTTTGAAAGCCTTTGTCTTGGGGTCCTACAACTTCCTTGATACTCATGTCCATAGTCATTATTCTCCAGATCAGGAAGATCAGAGCCCAACTGTGGAGAAGGAAAAAAAAAGACATAAAACTTAAGTCATTCTTGCACTTGGGAGGCTGAGGCAGGAGGATCAGTGTGAGTTCAAGAATAGTCTGAGCTATAAACGAGCTCAAGGCCAGCCTGAACTGCATAGTGAAGCCCTGTCTCAAAAAGACAGAAAAAAAAAAAAAAAAAAAAAGAAGGAAAGAACTTAAGTCATTCTTTTCTTTTTCTTTGTGTATAAGGAATCAAACTTGGGACCTTATGCTTACCAGGCAGGGGCCAGGGCTGGCCAGTCTTCTCTTCTTGACATTTCCTATTTCGTCTCCTCTGTAGCCCTCTCCTGCCTTTACCAAACCCTTACCTATTCAGTCCATGGTCAGAGACTTAGCTCCTTCCGGCTCTTGGGGCACCACAGAAAGCTCCTCTGTCTCACATGAAAACTGCCTTCCCCACCATGGCCCCATGGGCCTCACTGGGTGAGGGGTCATTTTGTTTTGTTTTGTTTTTTTAAACTTTATTTATTCATTTTTTTTCTTTTTTTTTTTTTTGTATTTTTGAGACAGGGTCTCGCTATGCAGTTGAGGCTGGCCTTGAGCTCACTTTTGTAGCCCAGGCTGGTCTCGAACTCGCACTGATCCTCCTGCCTCAGCCTCCCGAGTGCTGGGATTACAGGCGTGCGCCACCACGCCCGGCTTATTTATTCATTTATTTATTTATTTTATTATGGCCGGCTCAGCCGGCCCTGGGGGCAGGGCTGGCACAGCATGTGGTGCCGGTGGGATCGAACCGGTGGTCCCTGCCGCCATCGCCTAAGCTTTCCTAAGCTGGCACTTTAGACCACTGGGCCATCCCGCCAGCCCTGAGGGGTCATTTTGGAGACAGCCCGGTTGCTTCTGCCCCGCAGGACATCACTCACCCTTGGCCAAACACCAGCCACACCCTTCCGGGCTTCCTTCATTTACATCTAGTCAGACGACTCTTTTTGGACTTCCCTGGGAACTAATTTCATCAAGGTCTTCTGATTCAACTGTCCTGTTAAAAACAGCCTTCTCTTTATCCTCAATCCAGAATCATCACAGTGTTTAAACCCCAAAGGGGCTACAGAAAGCATCTAGTTTGAATCCTGAGGTTGTACAGATTTGCAAAGAGAGATCAAAGGGTCAGTAGATTGTCCTACTCTGCAAAATTAATTTCTAGCCTGACTACTTATTTATAAATTTTAAAATAAGCATTTCTGTTCACAACATCCTATACATTTCTGTTCATTTGACTCCACACAGACCTCCTGAGTCACATGTAGTGTGAGGAAGGGGACTTCAGAGATTCAACCAAAATGATTCTCACCGCCTCTGCTCCTCCCACTGTGATTTGGAACACAGCTGTTAGGGAAACCTTCCCGTGTCTGGTGGGAGGTCACCACCCTGCTTGGCATGCATTAGTGCACTTTGGCGGGTCCACTTTAATGCCATCACCTTTCCCATGATGCCCCATGCCTCGGTGGCCTTGGAGATGTGAAGGGGGTCAGGTCCGGTTTTCAGGGACCAGAATATTAGTGATATTTGCACACCTCTCCCCACCACATCCCTGGGAGCGATATTTCTTCTCCTTTCTCACTCATCAATTGCTGAGCAGCTGTAATGAGCGATGCCTCAGAAAAGATTCTCTGTCTGGGGTGCAGGACCGGTGATAGAAAGGGTGAACAATTCTCGTGCTTTGCTCAGACCTCACTCAGCAGTTTCAGTCAAAATCAGAGAATCCCTCAGTTCAGAGCAGACCAGGATACTCAGTCACCGTCAGCAGCCCGTACCCTACTCAGGGACCGGTGAAGAATGAGTGCCTCAGGATTTCTGTTCTGTGAAGCAGCGCTGACCAGTCAGCTGGGAAAGATGCTCATGGAATCCACTCCGTTTCTGTGGCTGCAGCCGCCTCACGGGAGCACCTACAACTCGGCATCCAGGCCAGGCTGACAGGATGGAGAATTTAAGGATGGCCTCTAACAGGAGGGTGGGTAGATAGGACATTTGTTGCAAAACCACTTTAACGAGTGGAGAATCAAATGCAGACTGTGTGGTCCATGAAATAGAAATACGAGACACACTTTATAGACAAATGTGTTCCAGCTTTATTTATTTATTTATTTATTTATTTATTTATTTATTTATTTTATTGTTTCAGAGCCTTTGTTTGCTTATTCACTCATTTTTATGGCCAGCTCAGCCTGCCCTGAGGGCAGGGCTGGCGCAGCGTGTGGTGCCGGGGATCGAACTGTGGTCCCTGAAGTTGCCCAAGCTTTCCCAAGCAGGCACTTTAGACCACTGAGCCATCCCTTCGGGCCCCTGTTCCAGCTTTAATTTCTAGGAAAGCCAAAGAAACATCTGATTTGGGGGGAATGTATTCAAGCACTCTGCCCCAACTGTCTAAGCACAAGCAGATTAGAAGTCCTCTGGGAAGGAAGCGAATTGGAGAGTGCGTTAGATAAACTCAAAACAAATTAAGGATTTAACCTGGCTACTAAAATTATAAGTTGGAAGGACTGGGGATATAGCTCAGTGGCACAGTGCCTGCCTAGAAAGCATGAGGTGATGAGTTCAATTCCCAGTACAATCAATAAATAAATAAAATTAGAAGTTGGAGGAAATCACTGCCTGTTTTTTGTTTGTTTGCATTTGTTTTGTTTTGTTTTTAAGACAGAGTCTTGCTATGCAGTTCTATAGAGTCTATAGGATCTCACTACATAGATCAGACTCATAGCGATTCTCTTGTCTTCAGCCTCCCAAGTGCTGGAATTAAAGGCACATGCTACCTCACCCAGTCTCAGTCACCATCTCAGTGTGCCCCAGGGGCAGGGCCTGCATGGCACACCAGGGGTCGAACCCAGCTGCTGCACTCTGCCAAAGCAGGTGCTTTAGTCCCCTGAGCTATCAGGCTGGCCCCTATAGGTCTCTTTTTTTTGCATCAAAATCTCACTAAATTATATATTGCCCAGGCTTCCGAGAGTACTGGGAGTATAGGTGTGGCTACCATGCCCAACTCCCCATCTGTATTTTAAAACTGTTTTGTCTCCATTTATTTGAAAATATTCTTAACCTAAAGATAAAGGATTCCCCAGATACAGATCTCTGGCAGGAGCAGTGTAAAATGCTGTAGGGAGGAGGGGGCCAGAGAGAGGCTCCTTCTCCAGCCATGCCGCCACCACAACAGAAAGGCAGCCTGTGGAAGTAGCTGGGGTGAGCAGAGATCCCACAACGGAGGTGGGGGTGCGGGGAGGGCGAGGACTTGTCACACACTTTCTGCATGAGTCTGCAATCCTTTCTCAGAGAATACATTTGCAGGCTTTACAGGACAATCGCCTGTGTTCTTCCTTAAAGTTGAGCAGAACGTAGCACACATCAAAGTTTGGATTGTGGTCTCTTGTTTTCGTGGTTGCTGTCGGGAAGGAATGAGGAAAGCGGGCGAGCAGGAGTGGGGAGGATCCAGGAGCAGATACAGAAAGCTTTCTAGCCACATTTGGAGAGCTTTCTACCCGTTGCTGAGAAAGCCACACCCCTTCAGACTGCATGACCAGACTTAAGCCGCTGAGCCCTGCCAGAGGTCTGTGCTCAGAGGTCTCCTCTTGCCTCTGCAGGCGCTTGCCAGGGACCAAGCAGGTCCAGAGTATCGGATAATAGAAGCGCAAGGGGCGGGGCCGGGAGTGCACGATGCTCTCCAGGGCCGGGTGGGGGCTCTAGGTAGCAGGATGCCCCCATATGCACAGATGCTGTGAATCTCCAGATCTACCTAGGAATGTACCCAGGGTGCTTAGGGTCATGTGTGAGCTGAGTTTAGCAACAGCAGAGGGAGGGAAGGCGAGTGAGATATTAAGATATATTACTGCAACGCATAGGTCTTTTCTCTTGTGCTAGCCTGTTCTTTTCCTTCTCCTTTGCGGTGGAATTGAACACAAGGCCTTGCATATGCCAGGCGAGTGCTCTACCACTGAGCCACATGTGCCCCAGGGCTATGATTGCCCACTTAAATTCCTAAGTAACCCTGTGAGGTCGGTGTTCTTAATGTCTCCATTTTACAGAAGAAGACCGGAAACCAAGATATAAAGAGTGCTTTGCAGGGCCCAGCTTAGAGAGGCTTCTGCTCCTGAGACCCTCAGATCAGGGCTCAGGCGGCACCAGGATGAGGTCTCTGAGCTGCTTTCACACTCAGCATCCCACATGCTCCACCTGATGCTGTGAGATAGCTCCAGTCACCACCACATGCCAGAAAGGGAAACTGAGGCAGGGACTTCAAGTTTCTGGTCCAAGGTTTTTACCAGTCCAGTACTTTACCCCTCATAATCCAGGCATGGCATGAGAAGGGGTGTCGTGGTGTGGGTCTAGAAAAGGGCAACCTGCCGGGCGTGGTGGTGCACACCTGTAATCCCAGCACTCGGGAGGCTGAGGCAGGAGGATTGGTGCGAGTTCGAGACCAGCCTGGGCTACAAAAGTGAGCTCAGGACCAGCCTCAACTGCATAGCGAGACCCTGTCTCAAAAAGACAAAAAAAAAAGAAAAAAAGAAAAGGGCAACCTTACTGTTTTCCAGGGGTCACCCTTCCCACAGGCTTGATAGGTACTGCAACAACTCTGATGTTGCAAACTGCAGCCCTATGATTCCATCTGGAGCAGAGCTGTCCCTGGTAGGTGCACTGCCTTTGAGCCAAAGGTTGAAAACAAAATCAAAGGAAGCCTTCTGCTCGCTTGACCCATTAAGTGCTGATTTCTAACAGCTTGAAATAATTATTTTCTGTCTCCATTTTCAGTGTGGAAACGATTTGATTTCCAGCTTCAACCTATGCCATGATCTGCCAAGGATCCTTTAACGCCTATAGCTTAATAACCATAACCCACAATTTAAGATATCCTGTGTAAGCCGGGCGTGGTGGCGCATGCCTGTAATCGCAGCACTCGGGAGGCTGAGGCAGGAGGATCAGTGCGAGTTCGAGACCAGCCTGGGCCACAAAAGTGAGCTCAAGGCCAGCCTGAACTGTACAGTGAGACCCTGTCTCAAAAAGACAAAAAATAAAAAATAAAATAAAAATAAAATATCCTCTGTGTTGCCATATCTTAATCTTGTAGAAATATCTTTAATTTGGCTTTGCTCTGTGTGATCCGTAGTGTCAATTAGACTTCAACTTGTATACTGGATTCAACGATGAATATATTTCAGAAAGAGAAATTCTCATTGTTAATTCCATAATGAACATTAAATTCTACATTGAAATTAGTACAGAAAATTTCCAGTTGTAGATTTATGTACCCTCAATTGCAGATGTCACTCTAAGAGTGATTCTAGAATTTTCATATTTACCCAGTCCATATTTCCAATTAGTATCATACTACATTTTGTATTTAGATGATAATTTTATGTAAACTATGATACCATAATATATATATGTATATTTATTATTATTTATTTATTTATTTTGTCTTTTTGAAACAGGGTCTTGCTATGTAGTTCAGGCTGGCATTGAGCTCACTTTTGTAGCCCAGGCTGGTCTTGAGCCCACACTGATCCTCCTGCCTCAGCCTCCCAAGTGCTGGGATTACAGGCGTGCGCCACCACACCCAGCTCATATCATAATAATTTAAAATGCAAAGAAGCCAATTTTTTTTTTTTTTTTTTTTTGGTCTTTTTGAGGCAGGGTCGCACTATGCAGCTCAGGCTGGCCTTGAGCTCACTTTTGTAGCCCAGGCTGGTCTCGAACTCGCACCGATCCTCCTGCCTCAGCCTCCCGAGTGCTGGGATTACAGGTGTGCGCCACCACGCCCGGCAAAGAAGCCAAATTTAAATTACTTTTTAAATTTTATTTTAGGGAAGGGACCACAGGGGTTCAGGGTCTCACTACTAGATTGTACTTATTTGCCTGTTTACAGCCTCTCAAGAGCTGGAATTACAGGTGCATGCCACCACGCCCAGTCTCAATTGCTGGCTTGGCACACCCTAGGTGTGGGGCCGGCACAGCTAATATTTTAAATATTTATTTTAACTTTTTTTATGGCTAATATTTTAGATATAGGGTAAAAAAAAAAACAGAATCAGAGGAAGCCTACCTCCCAAATGAAGGGCTGCATGAGGTTCAGATCTCAGTACCCCTAAGAGAAGTTCTGTGAGGACGCAGCCTCTGATGGCTGTGGTCGTGTTTGTGCAACAACAGTACAGTGAAGTAGGACAGACACTGACCATGGCCCTAGGACATTTACCGCCTGGCCCTTTCCAGAACAAGTACTGACATCTGATATACATGCTTAGGGTAAGCATATTTGCTTTTGTACCGGGGATCGAACTCAGGACCTTGTACTTGCTGAGCAGGTGCTTATGCCACTGAGCTATCTCTCCAGGTGCAGCAAACATATTTGCCTTGCTTTTGGAAGATTTTTATTTGTTTGTGTTTCATCTTTGTGCGATGGGGGTTTCGTTGCATAGTTCAAACTGGTCTTGAACTCACAGGGATCTTCCTGCCTCAGCTGCCTGAGTGCTAGATTATAGGCATGTGGCACCACCTACCTGGTTTCGTGTCGATCTTTTTTTTTTTTTTTTTTTTTCTGTAATTAGGACAGGGTCTGTAGGGTCTCACTACATAGATAGGACTCATAGTGACTCTCCTGTTCTCAGCTTCCCAAATGCTGGGATCATGGCCATGTGCCACCACACCCAGTCTCAACTGCCATCTCAGTGCATCCCCAGGGGCAGGGCCAGCATGGCACACTGGGGATGGAACCCCAGCCACTGAGTGGTGTTGAATTTTTGAGAAGGAAATTATGTCCCAATTGAGAATTCTGTAGATAACCAAAACTACCCTTTTGTGCATAAAACAATTTTTAAAATAAGGAGACTGGGGTTAGCTTAGGAGAAGGTTGCTTGCCCAGAGGGCCACATTCTATCTCCTATACTGCAGAAGAAAAAAAGCAACCAGTACATTTTTGTTTGTTTTTGCAGGCCTCAGGGTTTGAACTCATGACTTTGCACTTGTCAGGCAGGCACTTGTGCCACAAAGCTATCTCCCCAGCCCCAGAACATTTTAGATATACCTTTTAAAATAAAATTTGTAGGGCCCGGCAGGATGGCTCAGTGGTCTAAAGCGCCTGCAGGCAGCTGCAGGGACTGCGGTTCAATACCTGCACCACATGCTGCGCCAGCCCTGCCCTCAGGGCAGGCTGAGCCGGCCATAAAAAATAAATAAACAAACAAACAAAAGTTCTGAAACAAGAAAAAAAAAAAATTCTTAAAATAAAATAAAATAAAATTTGTAGCTGAGCATAAGGACACATACTTATAATACCAGCCTTTTGTAGGCTGAGATAGGAGGATCACTGCAAGTTTGAGGCCATCCTGGGTTATAGAGTAGACTTGGACTACATATGGAGAACTTGTCTCAAAAAAGTAACAAATAAAACAAAAATTCCAACAGAATAAATAATAGAATAGAATATGGCTATTGATACATTTGTATTTTTATCTCACCTTTTATACTCTCATTATTGTTGTTCTGTGACTATTATTATTATTATGAGATAAGGAAGGACTCACTATGTAGTTCAAGCCGGGCTTGAACTCAGCACATAGCTCAGGCTGACCTCGAATCCATGGTCCTCCCACCCTTGCCGCTGAGCGCTGGGATTATAGGCAGACACTAGACACTGGGCTGTAGTCTGTTTATTCTCAGAGAAAGTCTAGCAGTGATCTTCAGGTTTTCAAGTCCTTTTGTGGACAACTGTTGGTGATCTTATAAAAGCTAGATCTGCTGATCCTCTGAAGTAATAAGACAGGCTACGAGCTGTGTCAGCACTGGTTATCCTGCACCTACCTACTTCACGTGCTATAGCTGTGCTTTGGGCTGAACTGCTTTTTCTCAGGGGTCCACGTGTTGTCTCCTAGAGGCCACTGTTTTGCAGTTCCACGGGCCTCTTCTAAGGTGTGATTTCTCATCTTCAGTGCTCAGGAACTTTTGTTTGGATCTGCTCTATGTGGAGAGTTAATGGGCTAAGCTTCCTGGGACAGGCCACGGCTGATGCTTACACCAGGTGGGGTTGGGCCCAGAAGCTGTCCTTGAGGGTGTGTCCATGCACTCACCGTTTAAAACTCTTTTCATTGGTTAATAACATAAAAAAAAATTTTTTTTTGAGAGTTTAGGAATTACTGTGGATACAGGGAGGAAACCCCACACTTGAGAGAATGGGGGGCAGTCTCTGTTGCCCCCGACTCTTCCCCTCTTCAGTTCAGATCTGTTGAATCTCAGTCCTGTCCCTCCTCCACCAGCTTTGCTCCCTCTCACTTGCTTTTCCTCACCTGCCAGGGCTTGCTCAGCTCTCTAGCAGGAGAGCAAATCCAGCCAACAATGGGCCATTTGGTTGCTAGGAGACTTTTTTGTTTACACTGCCAGATTGACACATAACCAAAGCCTTCCACACAGAGCAGGATGGTGACCTTGCTAGAGCCGAAGAGGACTCAGTTCCGAGCAAGGCCTTTTGGAGCTTCCACCAACGAGGGAGAACATGCCATTTTCTCTGGCGTTGCTTGGCACGGTAGGGTTAACACAATCTGAAGCACTTAGCTGTATAATTCAAAATAACTAGGTCAGAAAAGTTGGAGGGCTCCTAGTGCATAAAATGGTATTACTCTAACTTGATTATTGCACATTATATATACATGTATTGGATGACAATATTGCACCTCATATATATCTACAACTATTATTATATGTCAGTTAAAAATAAGTAAGCAATGCCTTGATTCAACAGACAATAATTATTGAGCATGGCGTGCACACATGTAATCCTAGTACTTGGAGACTGAGGCAGGAAGATGGCAGTGAGTTTACTCCAACCTGGGTTACACGATGAGACTTTGTTATAAAAGACACACACACACACACACACACACACACACACACACACACTCCAATAATTATGCCAAGGATTCCAACCCTGGCCTTCAATAAAACTCATGTAATCACTTCTGATTCTTTTTTTAGCATAGTAGTGTAAGTCCTGGGTGAAACAACCCATAGAGTGTTTGTTTTGAAATAGGGTCTCGTGGTGCACGCCTGTAATCCCAGCACTCGGGAGGCTGAGGCAGGAGGATTAGTGTGAGTTCGAGACCAGCCTGGGCTACAAAAGTGATCTCAAGGCCAGCCTGAACTGCATAGCAAGATAGCAAGACCCTGACTAAAAAAAAAACATCTCACACTGATCTGCCTGTCTCAGCCTCCCAAGTGCTGGTATTACTTGCATGTGCCACCATGCCTGGCTGAGTATTTCTGAAAAACTAGAAGGGTATGAAATTCCCAGCATGTAAGAAAATGATTAATGGTTGAAGAGGTGAACTACAGAGATGGATATGCTGGTTTCCCTGGTGAGATAAATACACACTGCATCACATGCATTGATTTATAGCAATGTACCCCATGGAGGTGTACCAAACCAAGTGTATGTATAAAATGGATGGAAACTACAGCCCCTGCCCACCCAGAAAGCTCCCTAGAGAGCCTGTGGCTTTGTTCTAATGTTTGGGCTTGGCTGACCACATTCTCCAAGCTGTAGTCCTTGCCCTGTTGCTCGATTCATTCCCAGAAAGGTTATCCTGGGGCACACAGCAGCAGGCTAGGAAATATCCACTGGACAACAGATAGTTTTCAATATGTTAAGCCAGTTAGAGTGAACACAGCAGAAACAATGTGCTAGCTGGAAGTCAATAGCTTAGGTCTCCTAATTATTTGGTGGAAGAAAATGCCTATTTAGTTACCACAGAGACTGGTGAAACAAACCTGCTGGCAGGGCTGGCCAACGAAATGGCATCGCTTTCTATTCTCAGTCTGCTCATCTAAACCACAGCAAATAAGCCAGGGCACACTATGGATTGCTGCTCATGTGGGTTTGTTTGGATAATGCTGTTTTGAGCTATGCCGTCACCCATGAGTGCTCTGCTTTCCCAAATCATGATAGACCATTTCTTTTTTTCTTTTTTTTTTTTTAATTTATTTATTTATTTTTTTTCTTGTTTCAGAACCTTTGTTTGTTTATTCACTCATTTTTATGGCCGGCTCAGCCCACCCCGAGGGCAGGTCTGGCGCAGCATGTGGTGCCGGGGATCGAACTGCGGTCCCTGAAGCCGCCTAAGCTTTCCCAAGCAAGTGCTTTAGACCACTGAGCCATCCCGCTGGGCCCCTTGTGAGCCATCCCGCTGGGCCCCATGATGATAGACCATTTCTTGGCATTTGTTTTGCATTTTGCCTGTGCCTAAGCTTCCTCTTCCCCAGGCTTGGGGCAAAGAGAAGGGGAAAACAGAAACCCGAAGTCTGAATCTACAAGGAAAGAAAAACCTTCCTTCCATTCTCCAATTCTGCCTCCCTTGTTCCCTGAAGTCCTGCCAAACATTAATTTTGCAGAAAAAAAGATGTGGCTTGAGCAGAATGAAGGAAGGGAAGATGTCGAAATAGCCTGCTCATTTGTTCCCTTCATATACCCACATTGTGTGCATGTGTATTGTTCTTCTTATTGTTGTCGTTGTTGAGACAGAGTCTCACTGTGGCCTGGGCTGGCCTCCAACTCATAGTAATACTCCTGTCTCATCCTCCCGAGTGCTGGGATTACAGGCATGATCCACCAGGCCTGGCTGTATGTGTTTTTATTTTTTCTGGGCCATACTGGGTGGGACAGGGGTGGGGTGACAAAGAAGGAAAAGAGGTATTTGACCTCTGGAAATAAGTCAATCCACTTAAAAGCCTTAAGGTAAACATTCCTTCTTATTCCCAAGAACAAAAATCAAATGCCATTAGCAGAGTCATAAGTGTTGGATGGTTTCCAAAAGAGAGACATGAGTAATCGTCCCAGCCAGGGCTCACAGATCTCCTTCCCAGCTACCTCGGATTCCTGCTGAACCATGAGCACGAGTTTTCTCTCTTAGTCTTCCTTAGAGATTTCCCATGACATAGGAGCCCTGTGACCATTGCATAGGCAGAGAGCTTGATGCTTCAAGAGGCTGAGCAGCTTTGTCCTGGTCACCACGTAGGCGCGGGCTCCAGCGCTGTAACCAAAGAGCTGTAGAATGAAGGCTCAGGTTTGGGTTAAGCTGAATGACTTCCAGATGAGTATTTGTACTGGCCTCAGTTTCCTCATCTGTACAACAAAGGGGTTGTGTTTGGTGATCTCGAAGATCCCTGTCAACTCTGGCAACTCCCCCAATCAGTTTCTGTCACCTGCAGCCCCCAGTTGCTATTCATTAGTTTTACTGTGAGTTGAGAGAAGTGGGGGGTGGCACTAGGTAGAGTTGAGGCAGAGAGAGGCCACATTATGCACCCAATATTTTCTTAACTGGAGCAGTTGGTGCAGTTGTCCCGTGAAGCCCAGGTGGAAGGATTACTGGCTGACTTGGTAGTGAGCTGGGGACAAGGCCTGCTTGGAGTGCACCTCTTGGGGTTGTCATAGTCAAGATTTTTGCTCAAACAGTTGCTTTGCCCCTGGACTCATCCTTAGGGCCAGATCCATCCCTTTCACCCTTCACCCTGGTTACAGATCTGCTTGCACCACCTGCATAGGTGAACACCCAGAAGCCCTTGCAATGTGGCCTGACCTGCTCACGCTGGTTCCCCTGAAGGACTCAGGCTGATACTTCCAGGAAGTCTGCAGCAGCCTTGAAGCATTTGTGCTTTCTTCTCTCTCTCTCTCTCTCTCTCATACAGGGTCTACAGGTCTCACTACACAGATCAGACTGGGATTACAGCTGAACCACCACACCCAGTCTCAGTCACTATCTCAGCCCCAGGGGTGAGGCTGGCACAGCAGGCCAGGGATCAAACCCCAGTGGTCCCTATGTCTGCCTAAGAAGGCACTTTAGGCTTTAGTCCATTGAGCTATCTGGCCAGCCATGTGCTTTCTTTTGACAGTACAGGAAGGTGAAGAAAAGTTGGTGAAGACTATGACTCCCAGTTTTATAAATTAACCTCGACCCTGCCGGCTTTTACAGAGCCCCAGGAACTAGTCTCTCACACATTGTAGATGATACCTTGTCAACAGTTTAGGGGATCTGAGGCACAGGTGAAATGGGAACCAAGTTGTGCTTTCTGCAAACAATGGCTATTACATTTCTGAAACTAAGGTGTGTTTACTTTGTTCTGTGCAGTCCTTGTGACCCTTCAGGTGACAAGTCATGTTCTCCTCCTGTCCTCTAGGCATCTTTTTTTTTTTTTTTTTTCCGGTCTTTTTGAGACAAGGTCTTGCTACGCAGTTCAGCAGCCTTGAGCTCACTTTTGTAGCCCAGGTTGGTCTCAAACTCACGCCGATCCTCCTGCCTTAGCCTCTAGGTATCGTTCTTACTTCCCTTTTCACATACACATATTGTCAGGCCCTCAGAATTTACGCAGAGTGCTCTGTCAAAGATTTTTTTCCTTCTTTCCTGTTTTTTTTTTTTTTTTTTTTTTTTTTTTTTTTTTTTTTTTTTTTTTTTTTTTTTTTTTTTTTTTTTTTTTTTTTTTTTTTTTTTTTTTTTTTTTTTTTTTTTTTTTTTTTTTTTTTGGCTGCTAGTCTACTTTGAGATGTTGCAAGGGCCTTTGCCGTTATCTGGTGTGTGCCCAGAGTCCAAGATAACGTTGAGATGAAAAGAGGTAGCAGTGAGTAAACCCCAAGGAGTAGATGTGTTAAGGCTGTGGTTTTTAAGTCTGCAAGCAGGTTTGGGGCTGGCCAGAAAAAATAGAGCTACTTACTGTAGAAGACCACAGGAGCAGGTGGAGAAGAGCGATCCTCGGGGGGGGGGGGGGGGGGGGGGGCGTGGGTGAGGCGGCGCAGCGGCGCACCGGCGCAGCGGGCCAGGGGAGCAGGCGAGCAGGCGAGCAGGCGAGCAGACGATCAGGCAAGCAGGGGAGCGCGACTCGCTCCCTTCCCAGCGCCTCATTTGCTTGAGAGCAAGACCGCTCTTGCTTTCGTATGCAAATAAGGCTGCCGGGGGGCGGGGCGGAGCTGGGCCGAGCCGAGCCCCGCCGAGCGGAGCCGAGCCCAGCCGAGCGGAGCCCAGAGGTGCGCTCTGGACGGAGCCTCATCCTCCCGCGGCGCTGCTGTTTCTCCCGCCAACCCGAGAGGATGGACGCGGAGCGCGATGCGCCGGAGTCGTGAAGGACGGGTCCCTGAAGGACGGAGGCCCTCGGGCGGAGCTGTCAGCCCGGAGCCTGGCGAGGGAGTCGGTCCGCCCGTGACACTTGTGGTTTCGGATGCCGTTCTCGGTTCTTCATCTCTGGAGAGAAGAGGTGCTTTTCCCTGGGAATCGCCGAATAATGAACTTTTGGAAGAACTGCTTTTTTGCTTTCGCGGCGCTCAGCGTGGTTACTTTTGTGATCTTCTACCACAGCCAGTTGGGCCAGCCGCGAGCGTACCAGGGGCTGAATGCGTCGGGGGCCGCGGCCGTGAGCCTCGACGCCTGCGCCTGGGCGCTGGGCGGGCAGCGCGCCTTCGTGTGGGGCCGCGCGGCGCGCTCGCCCCTGGGCCGCGCGTCCTGCCCGGACTACCTGCGCCTGGCGCGCTACATCACGCAGCCGCTATCGGAGGAGGAGGCCGCCTTCCCGCTGGCCTACGTCATGGTGGTCCACAAGGACTTCGACACCTTCGAGCGGCTCTTCAGGGCTGTCTACATGCCGCACAACGTCTACTGCGTGCACGTGGACGCCAAAGCGTCGCCCGAGTTCAAGCGCTCCGTGCGCCTCCTGCTCGACTGCTTCCCAAACGCCTTCCCGGCTTCCAAGACCGAGCCGGTGGTCTACGCGGGCTTTTCCAGGCTCCAGGCTGACGTGAACTGCCTGAGAGACCTGGTGGCCTCCGAGGTGCCCTGGAAGTACGTGATCAACACCTGCGGGCAGGATTTTCCCCTGAAGACCAACAAGGAGATCGTACAGTACCTGAAAGGGTTTAAAGGGAAAAACATCACCCCCGGCGTGCTGCCTCCGGCGCACGCCATCGGACGGACTAAATTCGTGCACCGAGAATACCTGGGAAAGGGCACTTCGTTTGTGAAAAATACCAATATCCTGAAAAGCGCACCCCCTCATCAGCTGACCATCTACTTTGGCACAGCCTATGTGGCTCTTACCCGGGAGTTCGCCAACTTTGTCTTGGAAGACGAAAGGGCCATTGATCTACTACAGTGGTCAAAAGACACATATAGCCCTGATGAACATTTTTGGGTGACACTAAATAGGATTCCTGGTAGGTACCAATTTACTTTTTTTTTTTTTTTGAGACAGGATTTTGCTGCGTGGTTCAGTCTGTCCTCAAACTCGGGGCAATCCTGTCTCAGCCTCCCGAGGGCAGGGATTACAGGCATGCATCCTCACACCTGTCTTCCGTTTCTTTTTTTATGGGGAGACTGAGTTTCCTAATATTTTACTTCTCAAGGAACTGACTCATTTGACATTATTTGTAACAAAATTTACATACTTAGAAAATGATAACTGTGGTTGCTTTTAGAGACAGTTTCACGCCAGCTCTGTGGTTTTGTAAGTGTAGGAGATCTAAGTGATCCCAGCGGTAACTGACAAAACTCTTTCCTCTCAGGAAGATGTTACAGAGCTTTACTGACGGGAAGCCCGAAGTTCCTGCAGCTGTTTGGGATGGGGGCTGTTTTTAGTTTTCATTTTTCCTAGTTTTGTTTATTTATTTATTGGATACAGGGTCTCACCAGGCATTTCAAACTCGTAGTGATCCTGCTGCCTCAGCCTGGGGATTGAACACCGGTCCTTGAGTGGGCCAGGCAGGCACTTAGACTGCTGAGCTTGCCAGGCAGGTGCTTAGATTGCTGAGCTGTTGCCCCAGCCCAAGGGGGCTGTTTTTATAGAAGACTCTTAGACGTCTCTGTGATGTGCACAAACTTGCTGTGCTTTAAATGTCTGTTGGTCCAAGATCTGGACTTCATTCAGTTCTGGTCAACAAATATAGCCTGATATTTTATTGTCTAGAGGAGGTGGCAGTGAGTAGAAAATTTGAGAAAGATTCAGGCTGGAGTTAATCCAAAGGAAATTCTTAATTTTTAGGTCACAGTTTTCTATGAGAAATTCATTTGCATCCCTGGGTTCCTTTCTTCTTTTTTTGGCGGGACCAGGGTTTGAACTCACGACCTTGTACTTGCCAGGCAGGCATTTGTGCCGCGGAGCTGTCTCCCCAGCTCCTCCCTGGGTTCCTTTGTACTCTAAAATCTATTGCTGTGAATGTGTGCATGATTTGGAAAGGGATCCTAAGTATACCAGGCAGCTGAAGGCAAAAGATAGTAGTAATGCATGTCCTGTTAGATTCAGAGCTGGGCTTGTTCTCAGAATTCTGTTTCCATAGGTTGTGGTCCTGCAGTGTCTTTTTCTGGGCATGCCCGGTATACTTGTTTCAGTATCACAGCCGCAGGGCTATGGGTGTCCATCCTGTGTCACAATGGCTCCCTACTTGCCATGATTATAGTCATTCTTGACTCTTCTGTGTAGGAGTCTCACCTGGCACACTTCTGTGTGTACCTTGAAGCTACATTTGTATCTGAAAGCAGACTCAAAGCAACAAGCCATATTTAGGTCCTAGATAATTCAGAATTCCTAAGAGCCAGAGTCACAAAAGTTATTTAGGGGCAAAAGTAGATAGACACAGAGCATGTTTATGTTCAGAGATACTAAATTGTCAGGTTGCAAAGACTCATAGGAGGGGGAGTGCAGCAGCATTTATCATAGTATAGTGACTGTTAGCCCTGTTATTTACAAAAACTAACTTAAACACATGTAAATATTACTTATGTGGCATCTGATGTTTTTGTTGGTAGAGTTGTGCCAGATGTTCTAGTCTCCACTACAGTCCTGGTTATGTTGGGAGCACAGGAAGATGGTGAAGCCAAGACTGAAGTGCTGTGGGGCGCGCACAGATTGTCCAGGCAGGGCTGCACTGGGGCTGACCTTGGATTTCATTGGCCTGGAACTTGAACTCTTTGCCTTGCTGTAGGAAAAGAAGGAATTCTTTCTTCTTTCTTGTGGATCATAAGCAGATTTCCTATAGGATCCCCAAGGGAGAAAAGGGAGATCAGGAAAAATGAGGAGAGCTGTGGGAGGAAGCTCTTTCTACCTAGCTATTTGAGCTGGGAATAAGGACCTCCCGGACACAAGTGTGCATGTGTATGTTGAAAGATAGCAGGCACATGAGGCTTGCAGAGTGCTAACCAGAGTCACTGGTATCCTTTCTGGATTGACAGCCACTACCCCCAAGGGCTTCTTTGCAGGTTTCTCACACCCCAGATTGGCACCAGCTCAACCTGGCTCTTGTTTCTCCCAGCCAGGGGACATGGGACCAGTGCATCAGTTACTGTATCAGAGAGGCTGTTTTCCTCCATCTCCTCTTGTCTCTTCCTCTTCCCTCCCTCATCTGTCTGCCCCCACCCCCTCACTGCGTCATCCTGTCATTGTCACGTCACCCTCCATCCTTCTCCTCCCCTCCTTCCTCCTCTTCCTTCCCTATGGGGTTGGGGCCCTAGGCTTCATGCCTCCTAAATAGAAGCTTACCACTGAGCTATCATCCTAACTATGTCTTTTTTTTTTTTTTTGTCTTTTTGAGACAGGGTCTCATTATGCAGTTCAGGCTGGCTCAAGGAACGCGGAACTTGCATGGATCCGCCTGCCTCAGCCTCCTAAGTGCTGGGATTACAGGTGTGCACCACCACGCCTGGCTAATTATGTTTTCTTTTTCCTCTAAACAATATTAGTACAAACTTTTATTCTCCATGAACTAAGACAAAGTAGCTATATATCTATCCTAACTCTCTTATATCTATCTATCTATCTATCTATCTATCTATCTATCTA
>PVJA010020685.1:0-36569 GCA_004027025.1 Myocastor coypus | reverse complement strand
TTTTTTTTTTTTTTTTTTTTTTTGGTAAGCAGCATCAATAGGGAGGTGGGTCATGCCCACACACTGTACTCTGTAGAACGATTATAAGGACAATATGTAATATGTCAACTTTCAAAAAAAAAGAAAGGGGAAAAGAAAAAGAAAAAAAAAGTAATGTTGATTTAAAAGGGTTAATGTTTAATTGTTTGATCAATCTTATATACCTATATGTATTACTCTAAACTGATCTGATGATGAAAATATGTAATATAACCATTGTTAAATTTAAACAATAAAAATATTAAATTAAAAAAAGAAAAAAAATAGTCATGTAGTATGGAAGGAAAATAGAGAATAGGAGTAAGGAAATTTATTCATGTTGAACAGCATTTGGAGCAAACTGAATGAAAGTCATATCTATTCCTATCGAGGAAGTACAAAGTCTGAGTGAGAAGATTGAGCCAGAGTAGAAAGGAATCCTAGGCAGTTGCCATGTGCTGTATGTAGACTATGAGGTTTTCGTTGCTAGGCAGCTAAATCTAGAACTTAAATAAATGAGAGTCAAGAGAAGGAAGTGACTTCTATTACTCTTTGTCATGTGAGGTCTCATTTAAAAATCTTTGTTTATGAAATGGTTGTTACAAGTAAATCATGAAGAGAACTCCCACTGAAAAGGATTGTGATAGCCAATGCTTCATCTATTGTAAGTCACTCAAGAGTTTAGCTCTGAGGGAGAGAAAGACTATGTCTATGAATATATGAATGCACACACACACACACTCCTACTTCTTTCCCATGTATTCAGACATTGAAAGGAATGATGCCCTTTATTTTTTATATTCGGGTCTATTTATTTGGTTGGAAGCCTCCAAACTGTTTTAAATGTGTTGCTATTTACTTTGAAAAAGAATTAGATTATAAGTGAGGGTTAAGGTTAGCTGTTAATTAGGCTATGAGATGAATAAATTTGATGAAGCTATGGAAAAAAGAAAAAGTTATAAAAGACAGTCTATAACACTCAACTTTGAAGTTTCCATCTATTATGGCACCACACCACTTTGTGAATGAAAATGTATTCTTTCAGGAACTATGACCTTTGGAGCCTGGTATAAAATGGTGTAATGAGTGCAAAAACAGCCTGGCTCAATTAGTCTTTGAAATTTGTTTTCCCATTACTGCTTATAAGATGAGGTGTTGGGAGTAAATATTGACAGATTTTTCTTGATTAAGTTTATCCTCAAGAGTGCTACCTCATTAATTAATAATCCTTTTCCATCACAGCAAAAACCCACACTTCATAATATCTAACAAATATACACCAAGAGATACAAGAAGAACAAATCGGAATATCAGAATTTTACCAGTTCAGAAATATTGTTCTCAAAGTCTGTTTCTAGTGACCTTACTCAAATTCTTTTGTGGACTCTTGGCATTTTGTGAAGTATTTATTTGATTTGATTATCTCATCCAAGCAATTGAAGAACTCTTGATATGGTAACAGTGAGGCTAATGTTAAATCTGAAATGAGCCCTGTGCTATTGTGTACAACAACAAATTCAAAACAAAAATATCCAATTCTATATTAAACCACCATTAAATTAATTCTGTTTTTCATTTTACTAGACTACCATTATTGAAATTTGATACCTAGAAGAACTTGTGAAAACAAAGACAATGTTAACTTTTATCTGAGGCTATTATATATTGATGAGAAAATTTAGAAATTCAGAAAATTAAGAAATGATGTGGGCAAGCTAGGCATAGTGGTGCATGCCTATATTCCCAGGCTGAGGCAGGAAAATCACTGCAAGTTTGAGGCCATTCTGGACTACATGGTGAATTTGAGCTCAGCCTGAACTACGTAGTGAGGGCATGTCTGGAAAAATAAAGGACAAAGAAAGAAAAAGAGAGACCCAAGAAATAATGTGGGCTATATGACACAAATTATTAAAAACATGGGAGTGTTATTAATAAAAATCTGTTCATTATTTCAGCCTTTTGCCTTAAATGCAGGCTGTCTTATTCTTTTCTATACACTCCTGTACTCCCAACAGTGTTGGAGAAGGACCAAAACCAGGTCAAAGCACTAATCTAGAGAGAACGGAGCATCTGAGTCCACAGTGGTTGAACTGATGAATTCTAGAGCTAGGCTATAGGGATGGCAGACATGGTTTAGGAAATTGAAAGTGAGCAAACATAGAAAGAAGTTTTGTGAGTTTTCTATGAACTTGAAGAATAGTTTTAATGATAAATAAAAATTGTGGTTAAATGATAAATAAAAATTGTGGTTAACGAACATGTTTTTATGTGAATTGCCAAGAGCAATAATATGATATATAACATGACAAAAGTTTAAGTGATTATTAAGAATGAGTTATAACAGTAAAAACCAAGCACCTAATGTTGTATAGGTTGTTTACATGCTTCCCAAACTGAGTGAGAGGATGGATAAAAGTATTGGTGGAGAAAAAAATACTAAATACCCTATTTATTCTTTGTGGGGCATGAAAGGTGAATTGAGAGTTCTAAAAGAATAAGAAAAGTAAATAATGGTCTAGTGAAATGGCTGCTATTTTGGTAGTTTCAGAGTAGTTTTGACAATCAAAACAAATTATGATCAAATATCCCAGAGTTGAAAATTCTGAGAATGAACAATGTCTCTTCTACCGGGCTTCACATTTTTTTAAATACAAGCTTTCATAAAATTAAGGGGAGAAGAGGGAATTTTCCATAAAAAGTATTAACAGAGAAGAGAACTTTTTTTTTCCAGTACCAGGGATTGAACTCAGGACCTTGTGCTTGCTAGGCAGACACTTAGGCCACTGAGTTATATTCGCAGCCTGAGATTGTTGTTTTTAAAATGGGAAGATTTCATAAGAGACAGGAAAATAATTGTAGAGAAGTGATCAAAGAACTTGAAAGCAAGTTTAAATTTTAAAAAATTAAGAAGAAATGGATACTGGGTATAGGAGTAATGGGTGATGGATGCTGAGTTTGGCATCTTTCATGCAGTTTTACAGATTCTTACAGCATGTTTTCACTCTCAAAATGTTCTGTATCATTAACTTATTTAGGCCAATCATTGATGCTTCCCCAGTATGTAATGTAGCATCTTGACATTATGCTATTTCATTAATATTTTATTCAAAAACAAAGCAACACATCATCATTGTGAATTTGGCACCATGCCAGTACTAGATTTCTCATTTTCAAAAATATGGTAGTATTTTTAAGATATCTTTTATTGTACTTTCATATGAAACATGTATATTTTTGCTTTACAGATAAATCCACTTGAAAGTTTATTTTAGGAGCCTTACAACTCTAAAGTGTCAGAGACTTTTATGCCTTTGACTCACTACATCATCTTTCCTTATATGATCATTCTTGCCTTTAAGGTTCATTAACTTCCTTTTCACTATCAAGTGTATTTTACTTTTCCTTCAGGCATTCTATCGCTGAGCCACATTTCCAGCCCTTTTTACTTTATTTTAAGACAGGATCTCACTAAGTTGCCAACCTGGCCTCTGTCTCCCAAAACTTCTGCCTTAACCTCCAAAGCAGCTGGGATTTACAGGGATAGCCATAGCACTCAGCATAATCTTGTTTATCTTATGAGTACAATCAAATATGAACACTTCCAAGTGTCAACCCAAATTACTTCAAGTAATCTTACCATTGGTCATCACTTTACTGGATAAAGATATACATAATAGATTCTAAGACTTTTAAAAGACAGATGATTCATTGACTTTTTGCAGTCTGACGCAACTAGAGGAACATAAGACAAGTAATGATGTACCTCACAGAAGTATCTATTAAACACTGTGAGAAAAATAATACGTATAAATGATTTCTTACACATCGCTCCTGAGTAATGTGACTAAATGCTTTTTCATTTGAAGTAGAAAGGGAGAACAATTGATATTTATTATAAATCAATATGTAAATCAAGATTCCCTTATCAAATCAAGATCCATAGCCACTGCTCCAAATCCAGACACATGCTCCTTTTTGTTTTAAGTATGTATTGTGGAAACATTCACACTGGCAATAGATAAAAGAATAGTACTGTGAACCATGTACTCTTTCTCTGGATTCATTAATTCCTGACATGTGGCTAGTTGTCACCTAACTGCACAGCCACATGATCTTCTCTGCTTCTATCGATCCTAAAGGGCAAATCTAGTACACTGTATGGAGTCATGTCTTCAGCCAAATGCTAATCCATATTAACCCAGGCCCTGCCCTTTCTCCTGCATTCTGGCCTGGTAATGACAAAAAAATGTTCTCTGTCCTTGTTTTTATATATGTATGTATGTTTGTATTTTTCTTTCAGTTCTGAAGCTCTGATGTCCGGACTCTTCCAAAAGACAGACCATGAAAGGTCAGTGCTGCATGCAACCAAGTCAAAAGGGAAGACAGGCCAGTGGAGCTACCCCCACCCCCCACTTTGCTCTCCCTCATAGCCCATGATGGCTGTGTGTGAGGCCCTGATGCATGTGGGAGTCACTCCCCTGAGGTGCTGGCTGGGAGTGTTTCTCTTCATTTCTGAATGGCTCCAGACTGGATATTCCCAATACTCTAGCACCCCAGAAGTGGTGATTCCTACAAGGATCACTGGCACTGATAGAGGCATACGTCCTCCAGGCTGGTTGTCCTACAGCATGCAGTTTAGTGGCCAGAGACACATTGTTCACATGAAAACCAAGAAGCTTTTGATGTCCAGACACCTCCCTGTGTTCTCCTACACTGACCAGGGTGTTCTTCTTGAGGACCATCCTTTTATACCAGATGACTGCTACTATCATGGATATGTGGAAAGTGACCCAGAATCCCTAGTTGCTCTTAGCAGCTGCTCTGGAGGTTTTCATGGAACATTACAGCTAAGTGGCATAGTTTATGAAATCAAGCCCAAAGAGGATTCTATCACATTTGAACATCTGGTTTATATAGTACCCAGTGAAGAGACACAATCCCCACTCATGAAATGTGGATTGTCAGACAAAGAAATAGAACAAAAGTTGAAGCTTCCAAAGAGTGGTAATTCCATTCTTATGCAAAGTGGATATCTGGGCTGGTGGACCCACATGTGGTTTGCTGATCTGGGCTTGGTGGTAGACCATCAACGATATGTTTTCCATGAAAGCAATAGCACAAATGTGATAAAGGATGTTATAGACATTGTTAATCATTCAAATTTACTTTTAAATGGAATAGGTGTTCATGTGATTCTAATTGCACTTGAAATCTGGGATACTAATGACCTTGTGACAATAACTAATGACATGGTTCAGGTCCTAGAAGCATTTCGCGAGTGGAAAGTAAGTAACTTTAATAGAAGGGTACAAAATGACCTTGGACATCTCCTTTCACACCAAATGTATAAAAATGGGTATCTCGGCTTAGCTTATGTCGGAACCATGTGTAATCAACATTATAACTCTGGAGTTGATAGAGTCATCTTTAGGACTCTAGGGAGAATTGCACATACAATAGCCCATGAGATAGGACATAATCTGGGTATGAAACATGATGAACAAGTTCGACCATGTCAATGTGAGCAGAGCGTATGCATCATGGCTGCCTCAGACAATCACTCCACCAAATATAGCAATTGCAGCTATTCTGTTATCTGGTCAACCGCTAAAACAGCGAGATGTATGTGGAATATACCAAGGCCAGTGAACTTCCTTCCACTACCACCAGAGTACTGTGGGAATGGAGTGGTGGAAGAAGGAGAAGCGTGCGACTGTGGATCCTTACAAGTTTGTGGAGAAGACACATGTTGTCTGACAAACTGCACTCTAAAAGCTGGGGCTCAATGTGCTTTTGGACTTTGTTGCGAAAACTGTACCTTGCTGCCATCAGGCAGTGTGTGTCGAGAAAAGAATGATGAATGTGATCTTCCTGAGTGGTGCAATGGAACTTCACACGAATGTCCAAAAGATGTTTACATGCAGGATGGAATGAATTGCACAGGCAGTGGCCACTGCTATAAAAAAAGATGTGTTATCCGTGATGAACAGTGCAGACAAATTTTTGGAGAAGCATCCAAGAGCGCAAATCAGACTTGTTATATGGCAATGAATACCCGAGGTGACCGTTTTGGTAATTGTGGTAATAATAGCCAGGACTACATAAGATGCCATGCCAAAGACAGCCTCTGTGGGAGAATTCAGTGTGAGAATGTGCAAGAAATTCCCTCTTTGCCCAATCATTCCACTATTCATTATGCCCAAATTCAAAATAGAAGCTGTTGGGGTACTGACTATCACTTTGGGATGACTGAGGCTGATATTGGTGATGTGGAAGATGGCACAGAATGTGGTGAAAAAAATATATGCATCCAAAAGAGGTGTGTTATAATGCCACTTTGGGCAAGTGATTGTTCACCTGAGGCTTGCAATATGTCAGGGATCTGCAACAATCAACATCATTGTCATTGTGATTATGGATGGAGCCCACCTAATTGCACAGAAGAAGGCAATGGAGGGAGTATTGATAGTGGTCCTCCTCCTAGTCGACCCACTCCTCCTCCACCTCTTCCTTCTCCTCCATCCAAGAAGCATGGCAAGAATTACTGGTTTCTATTACCTATAATATTTTTTATTCTTCTGTTTTTCATCTTGTTAGGCTTGTTATTGAAGAAGGCAAAATCAGACAGAAAAGAGGAAACTAATATTCCAGAGCAAACTAATACTCCAGAGGAAACTAAAGTACCAAAGGAAGCTAAAGTACAAGAGGAAGCTAAAGTAGGAGAGAAAAAAGGCAAAGCTGCACGTAAAAAATAGTCTGAAGTTTAGGAAAAACACACACACACACACACACACACACACACACACAAAGATTAAATTTCAGTTCAAGGAGAAAGTCTCAGTAATTAAACTTCACTTGAAACAGAAGAGCAAAGTTTTACAATTTCAAGCAATAATCCCAAATCTTAAAGGAATTTCGTGTGAATTGTTCTGGCTGCAAACATGTCAAATACTTACCCAAAGTTCTGGAGTTCTATTATGCTCCAGAATCACAAGCATTTACTATTTAATAAACGCAATTCCTAACATATTTTTAGTGTCCATTATTTTAAGGATTTTAATGATTTTATTTTCATATAATTAGTCTCAATATTTTCTCAGCAAATTCTAGCTGATAAAGTGCATGCATACACATACACACTTGTGTGTGTGTGTGTGTGTGTGTGTGTGTGTGTGTGTGTGTAACTTTTAATTTGATGTTTGTGAATTCCAAACATTTTACTCTGCTTTTCTATATGGAGACAGGGAGTTTACAAACCACGTTTCTTCTTTGTCAGTTGTCTTTAGTATTTTGTGCTCGTAGAGGAGCAAGAGCAAGACTTGAAACTTGAGAATATTTAGGTGACGTTCATGTCAGCATCTGTTCAGTAATAGCTTTTACCTTGGCAGTAGCAGGAGCTTTCAGTCTCCACATCATAATAAGTCTGCCCCAGAGATACAGTACAACCACCATACATCTTACTCTCATAATTCTGAACTCCCTGTCTTTTATGCATTCCACAATTTCTTTGTTGTTGTTGATCTGTATATTTTATTTTTTTATTTCTATTAAACATTTATTTATTTATTTACATATAGTACAGAATTTCAAAACCAGAAAAATTTAACAATGGTTAAATTTTCATCATCGGATCAGTTTAGATTAATAGATATCAGTGTATAAGATTGATCAAACAATTAAACATTAACACTTTCAATAAACATTAATTTTTTAACAGTTGACACACTGCACATTGTCCTCACAATAGTTATACAGAGCACAGTGTGTGGGCATGACTCACCTTCCTATTGATGTTGCTAAGGAAAGAAAAAAAAATTCTTCTCTTTGAATTAAGAGGAAGCAGATGTATACACAGTCCAATATTCCACAATTGCAGTGAGCCACCAGTGAAACTTGCAACATTGGAAGCTATTGATCCAAGCCTCCTACAGCTCATCTCATGAATCTAGCTCTGCGTTTCATGCCTTGTAATTAAGCTTTTTATTGCTGGGTGATCAAGGGAAAGTCAAAGCAAGACCTGCATAACAAAACATTCATCTTTCATATCTTCCAAGGTCAAATCCCCTCAGGATTAACTTTGCAACCAAAAATAGTGCTTTGTAGAATTGTTGTCATTGTCAGCCCTTGGGACGAGTCACAGCCATTGCTTGGCCAGTTTGCTTTCTGTGAAAGCCTGAGAGAAAGTTTTTCTCTGGGTGACTCTCCTTAGACACACTATAGTTCATTTATCCCTTTCCTCTGAAGTCCTTGACCAGAAAATTTGAGACTCCTCTGAGTTATAGGTTACGACAGCACAGGTTTTCTTATGGCCTGAGTCCTTACTGACCTTGAAGAGCAAGGGCCAAAATATTGGCTATCCTCATAGCCCTTCTTTTTCTCCAGTTTTTGGTCTGTTGACTTACATTCTCAGCCCTCAAACACAGAAAACAATTATGAAATAAATTGAATTCTGAAAGGCAGTCTTTCCTCTGGCATACTTGTTCATGCTAGTGTGAGTTCAGGATGAGTTTTGGCTCAATTAGAGAAGAGAATCTACATGGAGAGACAGAAGACCCTGCTCTTTTTCATTACCGTGCAGGCCTAGATTATAAATTAGGCATTTTGAGGCCTTTCATTCCTTGTCCTTTTTCTCAAAGTCACATTTTCCAAATTTAAGGGCTTTATAGAAAGGTTTAAAATTTCTGAAAGGCTTATTCTCCTAAAATCATGTTATACGTTAGACACAAGATGTACTAAGTAGGTGATTGTCCAATTATATACACAGCTTCTCCATTAGGACACCTACTTAATTTTGAATGTGCTTTCAGCAAGAGACTGCAGAGAAAGACTATGAGTCTTTGGGTGGTAGAGATAATCATTCAAGCCTGATAAAATAGCACCATGGACACTCCAAGCTGAAAGCCTACCAGGCTCATATGGAATATGGAATAAATAAGATAGAATTAGTCCAAGATTACATAAAACTTCACTCCACACCTGGCTCACCCTATGACTGATTTAAGTGATCAGCTTGCTAGTATATCTTTCTAACAGAGAAAACAGGGTAACATCTCTACCATAGCCATCTGGAGACAGATACTATGTTTTTATACATAAATATTTGCATAAAATAAGATTTTTCTAGGAGGTAGGCAACATTACCAGTAGAAATATCTTTCACATGACTGAGAGACAGAAGAATCAGGGCACTGAAAGGGCAAGTTTTATTTCTCTCCTATACCAAGGAGAGACAGAGAGAATAAAAATTCAGTTAATGAGTTAAGAAGTGATTGGAAATTTAAGCAACATGAAGAATTAGAAAGGCAAAGCAGAAAAAAGCTCATTCTCAAAAGTGCTCTGGATAGCAGAGCAAAACTAGAACCTTCAAATGAAACACAAGCTGAGAAGTGAAATCAAATCCACTAAGAACTGCAGATGAGCAGTCTTAATTGGAGGAAGGATCTTTTTCTTTTCTTTTTTTTTTTTTTTTTTTTTTTTTTTTTGTCTTTTTGAGGCAGGGTCTCGCTATGCAGTTCAGGCTGGCCTTGAGCTCACTTTTGTAGCCCAGGCTGGTCTCGAACTCGCACCAATCCTCCTGCCTCAGCCTCCCAAGTGCTGGGACTACAGGCGTGCGCCACCACACCCGGCCTTTTTTCTTACTAATTTTACATCTGGTTTTTCAATTTTCCCTGAAAGTGACTCTTCCTGCATAACAATCTATCTTTAGAGAAGAAATCTGCTTTATCATCTTAGCAAACAATAACCAGAAGCAAGCTTGGTAACTCCTATTGTTAGGAACTCGATTACTTTGGGGAACAGAATCATCAGAGGAATCAGAATTCAGCATCTCTTGGGATCCCCTACCACATTGATTGGGTAGAAAAGGTCAATCTAGATAGCTGTGATTGTCAAGATGAATAGTAGCCCACCCAGACAATTGAACATCATGGACCACAGTCTATGACCAGAGCCCAAACGGTACAGAAGCTGGTCCTATCCTTGATGACAAAGAGCAAGAAAAGTTATGTGTGGTGTTATGAGGGAGTTGGGTTTAAGCACCACGAGATGCAAGGTGGCAAATAGCTGTGCTCTTCTGCCTCCTGTGAGCCTAGTATTTTGACAGCTTGTGACACACACTCTGAGGAATCTTGAATACATTCCCTGGGTTGGACCTAATGATTGCAAGAGGCTTTGTGGGGACATTTAAACACAAGCCATAACAAGAAGTGTCTCCAATCCCATCATCTCAAAACGGAGTAGTTGACTTGTTCTTCCTCCCTTTTTGTTTTCCTGTATATAGTCTATCTTTTGTTGTGTTGTATTTCATTTCTCATATTTTCCTGCTTTTATCTTTAAAAATTCTGTTTTAATATGATGTTGCCTTTTCTTCTGCTGTCTAAATTTCCCCCTTTATATTAATTTTACTTTTATTCATTTTTAACATTTTGTTTCTTCTATACTTTCACCCTTTTTATTGTTATGAATCTTGTAGAAGGCCAGGGTAATAGTTCAGTGGCACTTGCCTGGCAAGCACAAGGTCCTGAGTTCAATTTGCAGTAGCCCTCAAAAAAAATCTTATGGTGTTTTTTACATGAACTGTTACTATACTTTTGAATGTGTGTGGGCTTCTAATGCTATTATTGTGGCATTGTTTGTTTTGTTTTTTCTGAGTGGAGGTCAAGCTGAAGCTTAGCCCTTCAAGTATGTTGGGTAGGTGCCTTGTTCTAAGCTACATACTCAACCCTATTGAGGGAAATCTCTCTTTACTCCAATCATGACCTAGTCCTAATCAAATCTTAGCGAGCGCAGTATCTTAATAACATGGGAAATAAACCCCTGGCTGATGACCCGTAGACCCAAGTAGGCACAGCCAGGGGTAGGCTACTAAACATTTGCTAAATGTTCACCCCAATAGCAACAGAAGAAAAATATACATATAATTACTATGGACAGGACACATATAGTGGTATTGGAAAAGATATAGAAAGATATTAGAACAACTTATGATGTTCCAATATCTTATCAGATAGCACATTTTATCCAAGACTGGAGAAGTAACCACAAAAGTGCCCCCATTTACTTGGCTGTCTCCAACATACCAGCCTCGTCCACCAGAGGAACTTCACTCTTGCAAGACCAACAGAGAAAGACTACAAACTATGTCAATACAAGCAAAATATCTGATACTCAAAGTTAAAGGGGGAAAAGATTTATTTAGCTCACAATTTGTAGAGCTTCCAACCCATAATCAGCTGGCTCCAAGGCAGGCTGGTACATGGTAGCGGGGCAACTGTTCATGGTGGAAGACAGCAAAAACAGTAAACAAAAGGGGAAAGACAACTCCTTTACTGCCATTTTATCTTACCCCGACTTCTGGGATTGGGAAAGTGCAAATCCAATCAGGGGACTAATGTAGCAATCACTCACTTTTTATCCTAGGACCATTAAACTTTTTTATAATAATTAATACACTGAATATTGATATGTTCACCATAGTTGTTCAAAGTACAAGATACAGACATGATTTTTTTTTATCTAAACATCATTAGTACTGATCTTTCTTTTCGTTGCACAAAGAGAAATTAGCTGTACATATAGTCCAGCACCCTTAATCTTAGCATTGAACCATGAATCAATCACAAACTCTAGATTTAGCTACTTCCAAAAAAGTTCCACCTAAAATTGCATGAGGCTTTTGGGAGGACATCTGTACACAAAGCACGGCAATTACATTCTTCATGGGAAGTTGGTAAATGTAGATAACACATCATAACTCTTCTTATATTCTTTCCCTTCTTTCCTTCATTCCTTATAACTGGCTTGGAACTTCTCACAGTATAATTTCCTTATGGCTTCTCTGTTCAAGAAGACCAACAATTCATCAATAAACTACCTCAGGAGTAAGAAATAATATTATAGCTTGAAATAAATATTGATAAATTGTCACATTCAAAACATAAATAAGAAATTGTGAACAAAATATGCAAGAGCCATGGATATTATTAATAAAACAAAACTATAACTGTTTTACACTAAGAAGCCAAGTTATAGTCTGTAGGCATATAAAACCTCTTCAGTGAAATAATTTAAGTATATTTCACAAGTCTGGTAAAACTTAGAATAAAGGGTATTCAGAATTTTTTCTGAGCAACAAGCAAATAGCAGTAATTATTATGTGCTATAAACATATAGTACTAATAATTTAAAAATTATAAAAACAAATTTATCATAATGGCATGAGACTTCATAGCAGAAGCACTGAAGACCAGAAAAGGATGGTATGATATATTTTAAGGCCTAAAAGAAAATAAATGCAATCCTAGATTAGTATACCCATGCAAGTTATCCTTCAGAAGTGAAGGAGCTATAACAACCTTCAAAAATAAATTAAAGCAACTCACAACCATAAAGGCAGAATCTCAGAAGATAGTTAAATGAATCCTACACATGGAAAAGAAAGCAAAATAAATATAATCACAATAGCACAAGATAGAATGTCTCACTAGAAGCATACATAAGGTCATATGAATTAGGAAAAATGAAACATTTTTAATTCAGTAAACCATCAAGTAAGGCAGAAAGAAATCAACATATATTATTGGAAGAATTCAAAAGAAAACAAAATTATAGGAATTGATGTATGTCTTTTAACAGTATCCCTGAATGTAAATAATTAGCTTATCAATTTAAAATGTCCACCAAATATTTGGATTAAAAAGCAATATTCAATAATTTTCTTCCTGTAAGAAATTCACTTTAGTAACAGAGACCTGCATACTTAAAGTGTAAGTGTAGAAAATGATATTTCAAGGAAACGGAATCTAAATGCAAGGGGGAGTAGCTATCCTCATATCTGACAAAACAGTCTGTAGGCCACAGTTGATCAGAAGAGACATAGAATGTCACTACATGTTAATTAAGAGAAAAACCCATCAAGAAGACATTATGATTGGAAATACATGTGTATTAAAATATCAGAACATTAGACTTGATAAAACAACAAACATTGGACATAAGAAAGAGCTAGAGCTCAGTATAAAACAAGAAGAATTAGTGACTGAAATACTCCAATAGATAGATCTACAGACAAGATATCAACAAAAGACCAGATTTTAATTACATTATAAATCAAATGGACGAAGAGACATCTGAAGAGCATTTCATTTCATAGATAGAGAATGCACATATTTTCCATTAGCTATGGAATTTCTTAAAATCTCACATTTTAGATTTTTAACAGCTACAAAACAAAACTTAACAAATACAAAAACTTGGAATACTTCTTCAGATCATGATGAAATGAAATTAGAAATAATATCAAGAGAAAATACAAGAGATACACAAACACAATGAGATTGAATAACAGGCTCTTAATAAATAGTGGATCATTAAAGAAATAGGGCAATTTTACAATTTTCTATAATCAAATGAAATCGGTTCTCATGATGAGTTAAAGCACTCATCATAGGAGTGGATTGGTTATTAGCTATTCCCTCTCTTTCATCCCATCCTTTCTTGCCCTCTGCTCGTTACCATAAAATGATATGCCAGAAAGCTTCTCATTAGATTCAGCCCCTGAATCTTGGAGTTCCCAACCCCCGGAACTATGAGGTAAAATATTTTCTTTTTTCTATAACTTATTTCATGTTGTATTTGGTATGACAGTACAAAACACTGTCAGACAAAAAGTTGTTACTAGGAATAGAATTGTTGCTATAACAAGTAGCTTAAAATGTAGAAGTAGCTTTGGAACTAGATAATGGCTAAAGACTAGTAGAATTTTGAGGAGAGAGCTGTAAACACCATTAAGGTTAATTCTGGTGAGGACTCTGAATAAGAGAGGACTAGGGAAAGTCTGGAACTTCTTAGAAATTACTTAAATAGTCATAATCAGAATATTGGCAAAAATAATAGACAGATTAGGCCATGCTAGTGAGATCTCCAAAGAGAATGAGGAACACAGTATGGAAACTGAAGGAAAGACAACTCTTGTTATAGAATTCATAAACAACATGGTATTGGCAAAAGAATAGACCTGAAGATCAATGGAATAGAATTCATAAACAAGTATGACAAACTTGGTCTGTGTTCTAGAACTCTGCAGATTAAACACAAGAGTGAAAATCACCTCTGTGGAAGAAATATTTAAGCAGAAATGGAGTCAAGAAGATGAATGGCTGGATTTTGAAATTGACAGTAAGATGTAGAAGGGAAGAAATTACTTAAAATAGAATTTATATTGAAAGAGAAAGCAGAACTGAAAAATTTTGAAATCTCATACATTGGCCATGAAGAGAGTGAAAAGGTTTGTTCCAGGAAGAATATTATGGGCACAGACAATGATTAAATAAAAAGATTTGTAGAAATAGAAGGATGAGTAAGAATAGAAGGAATAATAAGAATAGAAGAAATGTTCTCAGTGGTTCTCAACCTTTCATATGCTGTGACCCTGCAATATAGTTCCTCATGTTGTGGTGATCCCAAACCAAAAATAATTTTGGTGACTACTTCAAAACTGTAATTCCAAATAAATAACATTTTCCGATGGCTTTAGGTGACTTCTGTGTTTTGGTCATTTGACCCCCACCAGGGTCGTGACCCACAGGTTGAGAACCGCTGATAGGAGATGCACTCTTCAAAGCATTTCAGAGATCTTTAGGGCTGAGTGAGAGAATGTGAGAATCTAAGAGCAAAGAAACCTTGCTTAGGGACACTTAGAGTGTCTGCTCCCATATTCCATCAAGTCCTCCTTGGAAGCCTTGTTTGTGGCCCAAGTGCTCTCCAATGTAAGTTGACACACTGCCTTAGTAGGTACAAGCATCAAATCTTGGCAGCAGTTGATTTGGTAGGCACATAAAATTTAAGAACTGTTAGATTTTCTGTGGTGTGTAATGTTCCCTCATGGTTTTGTGTTAATGTCTGCACATTTCAAAAAGCAATCTGCTTTTCACTTTTCAGGTCAACCATAATAGATACACAACCTTAACCTGTGACTTCACATCTCCAAGGCTGTTTATGTTTCACTGGCTCTCCTTTTTTCCTCCATTACAGTATTCCTAACCAAGTGTTCCTCTAGGTTCTGAGCTCTGCTGGTCTAGGAAAAGGAAAAGCACAGGTAAAATTATACTGTCCTTGTTGCCATTATCATAACGGTTATCCTAGTCTTTTTCTAACTCATTAGGTTGCTAAACCTTGTTAAGAATATTCCAGATTTTAAAGACCTATTGCTTCTGTGGATAGCACTGGCACGTTAGATTACATATACAGCTACTTTCTCTTAGTTCAATGAGAAGAAATTTTTTGTACCAATGATGATTTGAAAAATTATATTGTCTACACCCTGTGCTCTGTATAACTAATAGGAGGACAACAATATGCATTGTATCAAATATTAGAAATATACTACTAACGTGTTTTGAAATTGTCACATTGTTTTTTTCTTATTCAAAGTAATATAAATAAATAAATAAATAAATAAATAAATAAATAAATAAAATCTAAAAAAAAAAAAAAAAGGACTGGGATCTTTTAGTCCATCATGTTGTAAATGAGCAATAGTTTGTGAATTAATGTCAAATGTTCTATTGCCACCAGCCTGACAATTTTGGGGATGTATGGTTGTTCGTAACAATTTCTTGTCATCATTGTAACACACTAGATTTTCTAGAACCTAGAATGATCTTTTCTCATTCATAACATTTGTAATTTATTCATTCTCAATCTCTCTCATTTTTGCTTAATTCCTATTTCTGATGATTCTGTATAACAGTTTACAAAATTAAAAAAAAAAAACAATCTTAAAGATGCAGCTTGGTTCTCATTCATTTTTTTACATTTTATTTTAATTTCTCTTTATCATCCGGTTTTTTATTCCTTGAATATTATCTTAGTTTTCTAGTTTATTATGCTGGTAGAATGGAATTTTGATATAAAACCTTTCTTCTTTTTCAATTTAACAGCTTATTTATATAATTCCTGTGTCTTAGCTAGTGAATTTTGGTGAGTTATGCTTTAAGTTTATAATTTCTGATGTGATATTTTCCTCGTTACAATTGTTTCTAGTTCTAATTCCCACCTGTTAGAAGATCTTCCAGATATCTTTCCTTTTATTGCTAATTGATTTCAGTGCTTTCATATAATGTACATGATTTAGCAGGGAATACCTTTGAGAACATCCATGTATGCTGAAAAAAAATGTTCATTTTACTATTTTGAGTGAAATTTTATATAAAAGTCATTAAATTATTTAATGACCTTTGGCAAAATTTTTATATCTTTCTTATATTTATTTCAATTACTACCTTTTTTCAGTCAAGGGCTGAAATCTCTAGCTATAATTAAAATTTATCTACCTTATTTTTCATTTTGTACTTTGTACATTTTAAGATTTTTTTAGTATATTCATGATTATTGAGAGCTTTATATTCTCTTTAAAAATTGTCCCCTTTTGTTATGAAAAGTCTCTTTTTATGGCTGTCAATATTTTTCATTTTGTTTTACCCAACATTATGAAGACTCTCCAGATTTTTTATTTGTGGTCACATGATATATTAGATTTCTTCTTTCTGCTTTTAGCTTTTGTGAATTTTTACATGTCAAGTAATGTTTTTGCAGATGTTCATTAAGATAATTTAATTTATAAAATGCACCTTTTCACTGAATTATAAAGATGACTTGTTATCTTGTTCAGTGTTTTCTATATTTTGTCTTTTTTTTTTTAGTAAAATGTTACCATCAAAGTAGTGTTACTGAGAGATGTAAACAGCATAGGATACGTGTCTAACTATATTATGGGAGTAGAAGAAATGTATAATTCTTATTACTAATTAAATACCTGATATTTACTCAATTAATTTTATTGTATTTCTATTTCTCCTGTCAGGTAGCCTTCTATTTGTGTGTGTCTAAAAAATAAAAGAATATGTCAAAGAGAAAAAAATCCAAAATTAATAACCTATGCTTCTACCTTATAAAACTGATAAAAAAAAAAAAGATTGAGTCAAGTCAAATTCAAAGTAAGCAGAAGAAAATGAATTTTAAAAATTATAATGCCAATCACTGAAGTTCAAAATAAAAAATCAAGAGGAAAAAAATTACACCAAAATCTCCTCCCACCTCTTTTTTTTTTTTTTTTTTTTTTTGTCACAGAACTTGAAATTGAACTCGGGTCCTTGAGCTTGCCAGGCAAGAACTTATTCTATTGAGCTATCTCCCCAGCCTCTAAAATCTCATTTTTTGAAAGAAAAAATGAAATTTATAAACCTGTAGCCAGATAAAATAAGAAAAATAGGATAATGACAATCATTAATATCAGTAATGAAAAAGGTATTATTATCAATCCTATGAACGTTAAAATTATTTAAAAAATGAGAAAAGAAGCAAAATTGAAACAAAACTTTAGAAATAAAAAATGGAAGAGAAGTTGCGGGAAGGGTAAGAGAATAGAGGAAAAGAAATCAAGACAGAGGGGCCCAGCAGGATGGCTCAGTGGTCTAAAGCGCCTGCTTGGGAAAGCTTGGGCAGCTTCAGGGACTGCGGTTCGATCCCCGGCACCACATGCTGCGCCAGCCCTGCCCTTGGGGTGGGCTGAGCTGGCCATAAAAATGAGTGAATAAACAAACAAAGGTTCTGAAACAAGAAAAAAATAAATTAATTTTAAAAAAAAGAAAAGAAATCAAGATAGAGCCAGGCATGGTGGCACATGTCTGTAATCCCAGCACTTGGGAGGCTGAGGCAGGAGGATCGGAGAGAGTTCGAGACCAGCCTGGGCTACAAAAGTGAGCTCAAGGCCAGCCTGAACTGTACAGTGAGACCCTGTCTCAAAAAGACAAAAAAAAAGAAAGAAATCAAGATAGAACCTGTACACATGCTAATTCTCTATGATGAATGTGATCATTATGTATACCAGAAATATACCAATCAACTTAATTACGTTAGGCATGGTGGCACACACCTGTAATGACACTGGGGGCAGAGAAAGGAGAATTGCAGCAAGTTTGAGGCTGGTCTGGGTTACAAAGTGGGTTCAAGAGAAGCCCAAACAGCATAGTAAAATCCTGTCTCAAAAATACAAAAACAAAAATAAAAATTTAATTAATAAAAAAGGAAATTCAGGAAAGGAAATGTTATGACCATCTTTATGTTGACCATGTTGATAATCTATATAAAATGTAATAATTACTTGAAATATATTAGTAACTGCCAAAACTCACATCAAAAAAAAAAATTTTAATTAGCCTACATCTACTAAAGAAATTGAATCAATGTTAACAACCTTCCCAAAGAGGAAACACAAGGCTCAGATGGGTTTATTGGTTAATTCTATTACACAGTCAGGGAAGAAAGATCAATTTGTTATAATTTCTTTCAGAAAACAGCAGTAAAAATCATGCTTCCTAATTCTTTAGCCCAGATTAGCATAAAACCAAATCAAGTACAAATGTAACAATACTTATACCTAAATATCTATTATGAAGCTAGTGATATTACGCTGGAATTCCATTTTCCCTGTACATAGTTCTAATTTTTATGTCAAGATCTGTATGATTGATCTTTTGCTTTCCTGAACTTCTTGCAAAACCACTCTGTTAGATGATCTCATGAGTACTAATTTATTAATTGTAAGAACACTAGACATATACTAAATTTCAGGCACATAGATGACCCAGTGGCCTAAAGTGCACAATTGTGGCTGTTGTGCTGGCATCCAGTCCACCATCTGGGAACTTAAGAGGCTGCAGTACAGCTTTCAGGTCCCAATAAGCTGGGACCTGTGGCCCAGCACCGTGCAGACACAGCAGTTGTGCCGGCTCCCAGTCTCAACATCTGACATGGTGAGTCCTGCCCATGCCGACTACCTGCATAGAAGTTTTGCTAGGCATCATTTGTCTTGCCTATCAGTAGTGAGAGTCTTGGTGAATCCTACACTGCCCCACTACTACTGTAGTGAGAACCTTACTGTCCCACACCCCATCGCTCTGCCATCATAGCTGAGTTCAGATGATCATTGAGAACATCAAAAATGCCAAAATGAAAGAGCAAAAAGCAATTTCAATCATCTAGTCTATAAAGAATAAGTCCAAGAGACAAGAATATAGAAAAAAGTGAGGGTGACACACTTGAAATCTCTGAAATGATAGCAACTGAAGAAACAATTTAATCAAGCTATAAAAGAAATATGATTAGAAATAGCCTCTCAGGTCAAAAAAAGAAATGACAACCACCATGAAAGAATTTCTCAGTACCACTAAAGAAGATGTAGATTTAAAAAATAGAGAAAAATAGAAAAATGACAGAAATATTCAATAAACCATAAAACAAGGAATTAGAATGCATGAAGCATACTCAGATATCCAGTAATTAAGAATTTCATTGACTGCTAACAAAACTATTTAAATGAACCTGAAGATAGACTTTTAGACCTAAAGACAGTGTTGCAGCCAATGAACATGAAAGGAAACAACTCTTAAAAATAACAAGGGGGCTGGAGAAATAGCTCCATGGCACAAGTGCCTGCCTGGCAAGTGCAAGGCTGTGAGTTGGAACCCTGGTCCTGCAGGAAAAAAACAAAAAACCGAGGAACCAGAAAACAACGATTCAAAAGATTCAAGATAATGCAAAAAATAAAAAACAATATAAGACTGATAGGGGTCAACCAAACTGAAGGAGTCAGCACAAATGACATAAAAAGACTATTTGTAGAAATGCTAGCAGAAATTTCCCAAGCATGGGGAAAAAAATCTGACAGAGAGAAGTGAGGCATATAAAACACCAAATAGCATCAATCAAAAGAAAACTACTGATAAACACATAATAATCAAGATTCCAGAAATTCAGAAAAAGAACAGGACATTAAAAACTATTAAAGAAAAGAAATGGATCATCTACAATGGAAAGCCCATCAGAATCAAGGCAGATTTCTCAATACAAACCATCTAATCAAGAAGAGCTTGGAGTGAAATTTCAAGTCCTGAAAGAAAATGTCTTCCAACCCAGACTGATGCACCCTAGGAAACTATCAAATTCAATGAAACATAAGATTCTTTCATAATAAAGAAGAAATGAAGGGATTCATGATCACCAAATCAATCTTACAAAGAGTATGAAAAGATATTCTAGAAAGAGGCAGAAATAATCACAGCTCAAAGAACAAAAACAGAACAAAACATCCAGAGAGAGTAACTAAAAAAGGGGGAAAGTAAGGAAGATACAACTGTACAATCACATGACAAAGATTAGTCAATACATATCAGTTATAGCCATCAATGGAACCAGCTTCACTTCACCAATCAAAAGAAACAAATTCACAGAGTAGATTACAAAACAAAATCCAACAATGTGCTGCATACAAGAAACACATTTAACTCAAATGGAAATTCACAGATTGAAAATAAAAGGATGGAAAATAATGTTCCATAAGACAGAAACCCAGAAAAAAGGAGGGTAGCTCTTCTGGACTCTGAAAATATGTTCTTCAAACCAAGAACGATTCAAAGAGATAAACAATATCACTACATACATGTTAAGGGAAAACTACAAGAAAAAGAGATAACAAACATAAACATATATGCACCGAGTGTAGTAGCACTGAACTACATAAGACAAATTTTAACAAACATGAAAAATCAAATGAACAATAATACAATTATAATGGATGATTTTAATATGCCACTGTCATGAACTGATAGATCAGCCAGGCAAAAAAAAAAAAAAAAAAGTCAGCAAAGAAATACCACAATTATACCAAATGTGTGAAGAAATGGATTTAGTAGAACCTTACAGAGTATTTCACCCAGCAACATCAGAGTATATATTCTTCTCAACTGCACATGGAACATTATGGGGCATTCTTGAAAATAGACCATATGCTATCACATAGAACATGCTTAAGTAAATGCTAAGGAATTGAAGTTATCACATGTAGGGCTGGACAAATAGCTCAGCAGATTAAAATGTCTGCAAGCAGGTGCAAGAGCCAGGGGTTCAATCCCTGGAGTATGCTGAAATGATAATTGAGACTGGGCATGGTGGTATGCACTTGTAATCGCAGCTCTTGTGAGGCTGTAAACAGGTGGATCACTATGAGTCTGATCTAGTAATGAGACCCTGAACACCTGTAGATCCTTCCCTAAAATAATAATAATAATAATAATAATAATAATAATAATAATAATAATAAATGAAATTATCAAATGCATACTATCTGAACATAGTGCAATAAAAGTGAAAATTGTTGTCAAAAGAAATCAGAAGGGGCCTGGCAGGATGGCTCGGTGGTCTAAAGCGCCTGCTTAGGAAAGCTTGAGCGGCTGCAAGGACCGCAGTTCGATCCCCGGCACCACATGCTGCGCCAGCCCTGACCTCAGGGCAGGCTGAGCCGGCCATAAAAATAAATAAATAAACAAACAAAAGTTCTGAAACAAGAAAAATAAAATAAAATAAAAAAATTATTTAAAAAAAATAAATCAGAAAATGTCATAAGCACAGGAAATTAAATAACAACCTCCTGAACAACTAAGGAGTCACAGATTAAATTAAAGAAGAAATTAAACAAATTTACAATCAAACAAAAATGCAGATATAATTTACCAAAACCTATGGGGGTACAATCAAAGTTGTCATATGAGGGAAAATTATAGTGATTAATTTGCACATTAGCAAAACAAAACAAACCCAAATAAATGTCTTATGCTATACCTCAAGTTCCTAGAAAAAGAAAAGCAAGACAAACTCAAAGCTCAAAGAAGGCAGAAAATTATGAAGATTAGAGCAAAAAGTAATGCAATTAAGATGAAGAAAACAATACAAATAATTAATGAATCAAAGAATTCGTTCTTGGAAAGAATAAATAAAAATTGATAAACCCCCTAGCCATCCTTATCAAAAGAAAAGAAAGAAAAAAACCTCCTCAAGTTTGTGCAATAAGGAATGAAAAGCGTGACATCTGAAAGCCCTATAGAAATTCAGAAGATGATCAATATCTACTTCCAAAATCTTTACTCTCACAGTGTGGGAAACATAGAAGAAATGAACAGTTTCGTAGATGTATATAAAATGCTAAAGCTGAGTCAAAAATATATACAAACTCTGAATAACCCAAAATAGGAAATGGAGTTAAAAATGTAACAACAGAAAAAAAAAAAAAACAAACAAACAAACAAAAAAAAAAAAACTATTATCTTGGTTACTTTTCTCTCATTGCTGGGCCAAAAATTCCCAAATTAAGGACGGAAAGGTTTATTTAACTCACAATTAGTGGAATTTTCAGTCCACCCTCCGCTGGCCCAAAGGCAGAATGTCACATGCAAAGGGCCGTAGTTCATGGTGGCAGAAAAACAGCAAAAAAGAGAGGGGCAGCAGTTGTGGTGGCTGGCAAGCCTCTCTTCCTTCCTTATATTGTATTTAGGATATCCTTGCCAGAGTAGATATAGCACATACCCACAACCTCAGCATTAGGATATGAGCTAATGACAAAGTGTAGAAGCCTGCTTCAGTGACTGCATGAGGCTTTCGAGGGACAACCACCCAAGTCCTGATGAATTCACAGCTGAATTGTGCAAGAAATTTAGAGAAGATTTAATCTAACTTTTTACAAACTCTTCGGTGAAGTTTAAAGGGAAGAAATTCTCTCAAACTCATTCCTGAGATCCGTTGGTATAGCTCAGCAGACCAAGCACTTGCTTAGGGAAGCACAGGGGCCAGGGTTCGATTCCCAGCCCCACCTGCTGCACCTGCCCTGCTCTCAGGCAGGCTGAGCCAGCAAGGGAGTTCAGACATGGTTGCATGCACCTGTAATCCCAGCATTTGGGAGGCAAGAAACAGGAGGATCGCTATGAGTCAGAGCTGTGTAGTGAGACCCAGCCCCGCCCCAGAAAACAAAAAACTCATACCTGAAGGCAAGCATTATTCTGATAGCAAAACCAGAAAAAGACTCAAATTTTTAAAATCATGACCAATTGGGATTCATTTCAGGAATACAGTGGGTCCACTTCCACAAGCTGCAGGAAGAAGCTGGACACAGCAGCCAGACCCACAAAGGCACATCTGGACAAGTACCAACTTGGAAGACCTGGACCTAGATTTCAGTAGGTGCTAACAGCATAAGTGCACCAATGCTGTACACCAAAGTTCACAGGACAGTGCTATATAAAATGACAAAGAGAAGGAGCAAGATGCAGTCTTAGGCCATGAACCCACCCAGAACATATGCAGGAGACATTAGCATAGAAGAAAATGACAATCACATATCTGAAATCTCTGAATTAATAGCATGTAATGTGAAGAAACAAATGCAGAAAGGTATAGAGGAAATAGGATCAGAAATAACTTCTGAAGTAAAAAAAGATTGGTGAATTAATAGTGTCTGAAGTAAAATAAAAACAACTGCAGAAAAAATGAAGGAAATCAATCAGAAATAACTTCTGAAGTGAAAAAAACAAATTTCTGAATTAATAGAGTCAGATCAGAAAAAACCTCTGAAGTAAAAAACAAATCTCCGAATTAATAGCATCTGATGTAAAGGAACAACAGCAGAAAGATCAAGAGCAAATCAGATCAGAAATAAGCTCTGACGTAAATAAAATACCTATAATGAAAGAATAAATGCTTGTAAAGAAGAAAAATAGAGGAGAATAGAAAAATGATGGAATCCTTGAATAAGCAATATAGGAAAGAAATAGATCAATGAAGCAGTTTCAAAGAAATATACAAGAAAATAAAATCTCAATTGCAAGCTAGCAACAGTTTATGAATGAAAGTGAAGATAGAGTTTCAGATCTTGAAGACACAGTCACAATAAGGGAAAAGGTAAGAAGGGATCTCTTAAAAACAACTAGGATGCAGGAAAGAAATAATTCAACATCTGCAAGATGATTCAAAGTTGAACAACGTGAGACTAATAGGCATCAATGAGAAAGGAGTCAATACAAATTATATGAAAGGAATATGGGCCAAAGCAATAGCAGAAAACTTCCCAAATATGAGAAAGCAACCTGACATTCAGGTAACTGAAGTGTACAGAACTCCAAATAACATAAACCTAACTAAAAACACACCCAGACATATAATAGACATGATCTCAGAAAGTCAGCACAAAATAACATACTAAAAGCTGCTAGAGAAAAGAAACAGATCACATTTAAAGTAAAACCCACCAGAATAATAGCAGATTTCTCTTCACAAACCATGAAGTCAAGAAGAGCATGGAGCAGAGTGCTTCAAGTCCTCCATGAAAATAAATTCCAGCCCAGACTGCTATATCCTGCAAAACTCTCTTTCAAGTATGAGGGAGAAGTTAAATACTTCCACGACAAAGAACAACCAAAGGGTTTCATGATGTCAAAGCCAACCCTACACAGAATACTAAAAGATATTTTAGAGAAGGACCAAAATGACCAGAACTCCACAAATGAGAACAGAAAGATCACACCAAATACGGCAAACAATTAAACACAGGAGAAACAGTTATAGGTAAATAACATGTGAATCATAACTCAATACATTTCAGTTATAACCATCAAATTAAATGGAATTCTCCAAATAAAAGAAATAGACTGACACAGTGGATTGGAAGCAAAACCCAACAATATGCTGTATCAAAAAAACACGATTAACTCATAAGACATTCATAGGGGTGGAAAACAATACTACATCCCCAAGCACTTCAGAAAAAAGGAGAGGTAGCAATTCTGTTTGCAGATGGTCTGAACTTCAAACCAAGATTGATCAAAGAAAATGAGGAAGGTCACTATATACAGATTAGGGGAGAAATTCAAGGCAAAGTGGTAACACTCATAAATATGTACACACCCAACACAGGAGCACCCAGCTATATAAGACAAATCTTAATGGACATGAAAAATCTAATATGCAATACCACAATCTTAACAGGAGACTTTAACACCACTTTATCCCAAAAATATAGGTCAAGTAGATAAAAAGTTAGCAAAGGTAGAGAGGAAATCAGATCAGAAATAATCTCTGAAGTAAAAAAAATAATAATAATAACAATAATGAAAGAATAAATGCTTGTAAAGAAGACATTGAAGCCGGACGTGGTGGCGCATGCTTGTAATCCCAGCACTCGGGAGTCTGAGGCAGGAGGATCGGTGTGAGTTCAAGACCAGCCTGGGCTACAAAAGTGAGCTCAAGGCCAGCCTGAACTGCATAGTGAGACCCTATCTCAAAAAGACCAAAAAAACAAACAAACAAACAAACAAACAAACAAACAAAAAGACATTGATAAACTGGGCATGGTGGCACATGCCTGTAATCCCAGCACTAGAGAGGCTATGGCAGGAGGATCAGTGTGAGTTAGAGACCAGCTGGGCTACAAAAGTGAGCTCAGGGCCAGCCTGAGCTGCATAGTGAGACCCTGTCTAAAAAAGACAAAAAAAAAAAAAAAAAAAAAAAAAAAAAAAAAAAAAAAAAAAAAAAGTAGCAGAACTGAACCAGAACTTGAATCAACTCTACTTATACAGTTGTTAGTAGATACATACACAGTGTTCCACACAACGACTTCTGGATACACATTTTCTTCAGCTACACCCAGGACATTTTCTAATATAGACCACCTACTAATTCATAGGTCATGCTTAAGTATATGCAAGAAAACAGAAATTATCCCTTGCATTTTATCTAACCATAATGCCCTGAAATTGGAAATAAATGACAAAGGACACCACAAAACCCCAGAAATACATGGAAATAAAACAACACTCTCCTCAGCAACCAATGGGTTACAGATGAAATTAAACAAGAAATGAATACCTACAACTTAATGAAAATTCAAACACAACCTACTGGAATTTATGGGATGTAATAAAAGCATTTCTTAGAGGGAAATTTATAGATATGAACTCAACATTAAGAAAACAGAACAGAGAGCCAGGCGTGGTGGTGCATGCCTATAATCCCAGCACTGGGGAGCCTGAGGCAGGAGGATCAGTGCAAGTTCGAGACCAGCCTGGGCTACAAAAGTGCGCTAAGGCCAGCCTGAACTGTATAGCGAGACCCTGTCTCAAAAAGACCAAAAAAAAAAGGATGGGAACAAATAAATACTCTAATGCTACACCTAGATCATCTAGAAAAGAAAGACCAAACCAAGCCCAAAGCCTAAGATGGGAGGAAATTATAAAGATTAGGGCACAAATTAATTCAATTGAGAAAAATAAAAGGGTATAAAGAATTAATGAAGCAAAAAAAAAAAAAAAAGAACCTGGTTCTTTGAAAGATTAAATAAAATTGGTGAGCCCCTAGCTAACCTCATCAAAAAGAGGAAAGAAGAACTTAAATTTAAGCAACAAGGAGTGAAAAGGGCAAAACTACTACAGACCAACTGGAGATTCAGAAAATCGTTAATGGCTACTTTGAGAATCTTTACTGTCACAAAACTGAAGACAGATGACATGGACTGATTCATAGAAAGGTATAATTTACCAAAACTGAATCAAGAAGATATAAGAACTCTCAAAATTCCAATAATAGCCAATAAAATACAAAAAGTAATTAAAAATAAACTACCAACAAAGAAAAGTCCAGACGCTGATAGATTCACCACTCAGTTCTACAAGAAATTTGCAGAAGATATAATTCCAATATTCCTCAAACTCTTCAATGAATTGAAAAGGAAACAGTCCTCCCAGAATTATTCCTGGAGGCAAGCATACTGATAGCAAAACCAGAGAAAACTGCAACTGACAAAGAGAAATACAGGCCAATCTCTCTCATGAACATAGATGCAAAAATCCTCAATAAAATCCTTGCACATAGAATACAACAAATCATTAAGAAGATTGTACATCATGACCGGGTAAGATTCATCCCAGGAATGCATGAATGGCTCAACATATGCAAATCTATACATGTAATATACTATATCAATAGAGCCACATCCAAAAACCACATGATCATCTCAATTGATGCAGAAAAGGCTTTTGACAAAGTCCAAAACTCATTTATGTTCAAACTCCTACAGAAAATTGGAATAGATGATCTCTATTCCAATCTGATAAAAGCCATGTATGACAATCCAACAGCTAACATAATTCTAAATGCGGAAAAAATGGAAGTCTTTTACTCTCAGATCTGTTACAAGATAAGGATGTCCTCTATCACCACTCTTATTCAATAGAGTTCTGGAATCATTAGCTATAGCCATTAAACAAGAGAGAGAAATAAAAGGAACAAGAATAGGTAAAGAAGAATTTGAACTATCATTATTTGCAAATGACATGATAGTCTACTTGGAGAAGCTACTAAAATTAATATGCAAATTCAGCAGGATAGCAGAATACAAAGTCAGTACCCAAAAGTCAATAGTATTTGTCTACACAGATAACAAACACACTGTGCCTAAGTCCAGCTCCAACAGGATCCAGGGGTCCCAAGGCAGAAACAGGCATTGGTAAATGAATAACAGAACAGAGGCTTCTCAAATTGATAGTATCTCAAAGTTCTTTATTGGTTGAGTGGCAAGCACCAGACAGAAAGTTAGAGCATATATATATATATATATATATAAATATCTTATATATATCTTATATATATATATATAATATCTTATATATATATATATCTTATATATATATATAAATATCTTATATATATCTTATATCTTATATATATATATATAAATATATATATATTTACATTGATGATAGTCTACATAAGGTTATTGTAATGAATAATCAAGTTTTCCATAGCACTAACTGAAACCAATAGGTAGTTACAAAAACATTTTCAAAAAGGTACAGCAATAGTTCTTAATAATTAAGTACAGCTCCATTTTATATGGTACAGCAAGTTTTGACGTGATACAATGAGCTCATAGACATTTCCATCTATTGTCTGGACCACAAAACTCACAAGTCTAGTTTCGGTAAAATGAAATGACCTTTGACAGAATTCCCAGGCCTCTTTTCTAACTAATATCTTTACATTCTTTGTGGGCCAGGTATGGGATCCCAGATCTTCTGAATGAAGGCATTTTGTTCAGTACAAGAGATGATAAAGGGAGAAGACCACCCCCTATTCTACCACCAGCATCTATCATTGCCCACCTTTTGTTGGACATAAACCCATCTCTGAGAAACACATGCTTCCCAGTCCTTACCAGGGGGAGGAAAGTAACCTGTGGCCACTACTCTTGTCTAAGGAGGAAGTGTATTTCTGGCAAATCGCTGGGATCGAGGCTCTGGGGAGGAGCATTCCAGTGTTATGGCTTGGATATTGTTTGTCTCTATAATAGTGGCCTGTACTGCTTTCACCTAGAAAAATAGAAATAGAAAATAAATGACAAAAGAAACCACATTGGAACAAAATAAAGACACTACCAGCCAGCAAAAAAAAAAGCAGAAACTATATACACAAAGAGAAGAAAAGGGGATCCAGAAGAGTCACAGAAACCAGGATCTGTGCCATCTGTAGTCCTAAGTCATCCAGGCTGTGCCATCAGAATGAAGACACAGCATCTGCATTGCCTCTGCCAAAACTGAGAGAGAAATTAGAAAAACAATATAATAGCACCACAGAAAATGAAATACTTAGGAATTAATCTAACTAAAGAAGTAGAAGATCTATTCAATGAAAACCGGAGTACTCTGAAAAAAAGAAATTGTATATGATCTCAGAAAATGGAAAAATATTCCCTGCTCCTGGATAGGAAGAACCAATATTGTGAAAATTGCCATATTCCCCAAATTGTTATACATATTTAATGCAATCTCTACCAAAATACAATCAACATAGCTCACCGACATAGAGAAATCATTGCTAAAATTTATTTGGAACCAGAAAAGACCTAAAAGAACAAAGACAATCCTGGATAACAAAAGTAAGGCAGGAGGCATTAAAATTCCTGGCTTAAAATTATACTAAAGAGCTACAGTGATAAAATCAGCATGGTATTAGCAAAAAAAAAAAAAAAAAAAAAAAATAGATCTGAGGATCAACGGAATAGAAGATGCAGAAGCAAATATAAACACACTCAGCCACTGTGTCTTTGACAAAGGGGCCAAACATGTTTACTGAAAGAAACATAGTCTCTTTAACAAATGGTGCTGGAAAAACTGAATCTCTATAGGCCAAAAACAAAAACGTGACACAGGTCTATGTCCATGCACTAAACTAAAATCAAAATAGATTAAACATCTAAATATTAAAATAGGGGCAGGGTAAATAACTCAGGGGCACAAGTGCCTGCCTGGCAAGTGCAAGGTCCTGTGTTTGATCCTCGTTTCCAGAAAAAAAAAAAAAACTGAATAAATATTAAGATAAATATTTCTGGAAGAGAAAGTAGAAGGAAATCTTGAAGACATTGGGGCAGGCAAATAGTTGAAAGAATTAACAACTGGGACCTCCTCTTTCTGAGAAGTTTTTGCACGTCAAAAGACAATACCAACAGAGTGATAAATCCACATATTTGGAAAAAATTTAACTAATAAGCAATCAGACAAAGATCTTCTATCTAGAATTTATAAAGAAATAAAAAAAATTAGACCTCAAAATTCAAAGACCCAATCCAGAAATGGACATCTGAGATGAGCACACACTTCTCAGAGGAAGAAATACTAAACGCTAACAAATACATGAAGACTTGCTCCATATCGCTAGCTATTCGTGAAATGCAAATCAAAACAACACTTAGATACCATCTCATCCCAGAAAGAATGGCTATCATAAAGAAATCAACCAATAACAAATGTTAGAGAGGCTGTGGGGAAAAAGGAACACTTCTCCACTGCTGGTGGGAATGCAAACTAGTGCAACTATTATGGAGAACAGTGTGGAGAATCCTTAAAAAAAAATTAGGACTGGCAGTACCATTCAATCTAGTTATCCCCTACAGGGATGTTTCCCAAAAGAACTGAAAACTTAACATCATAGTGATTTTTGTGCATCTGTGTTTATGGCAGCACAATCTGTGATAGCTAAATATTGGAAACAACGAAAATACCCATCACCTGAAGTTGAAAAAGATGTGTTATTTTTATTCAATGGAATATTAGTCACCTATAAAGAAATGATGAACTCACAGCCTTCATATGTTAATGGACGTATCTTGAACATATACTCATAAGTGAAATAAACCAGACCTACATGTGTAAATATCGTATAGTCTCCCTAGTATAAGAACTCAAAAGAAGAAATAAAATGGAAAGGCATAACACAGCTAAATTGAAATCAAGAACTTAAGGACTAAATAATGAAGAGAAAGCAAGGAAGCAGAAAACTTAGGAAACATGACAGGGGCAAAGCCATGCACTTACACGCACAGGGTGATATAGACAATGGTACTAAGAATCTCCAGTGGGTTTTTAAAACAAGTAGCTAATTGGTAGAATTTTCACTCTGACTAATTATATATGCTAATATCTGTGAAATAAATAACTATACTGAAGGTAGCAATGTGTAATACTAAGACCATGCATGGAATGCCTGTCATTCTGGTCTTTTGATAAGTGCTGTTTCTAATGTCATATCAATTATTTCTATACTCGTTCAAGTAAAAGTTGTTTTTTTAAAAAAAGAGCAATAAAAGAGAATAATAGACAAGAGGGGAAATACCATAGGATTGGCTTGCTATAATTTTGTATATGGTTAGAATCTATTAGAATATCAGTTTGATGGAAAATACTTGTTCCATGTTAAGTCTAATCTGATTGATATTCAGAAAGATAGTGACATTAAGCTCTGGTGGCCACATTGTAGGATAATAGTATCACTAAGCTTTTCTTCTGCAGGGTTAATACCTTAAGTTTTCAGATAAAAAAAAATAGAGAAAAAGAAGGGCTGCAAAGATAGCCATTGTTTTGGCCATAGCCCTTCAAGTTCAGGACATAAAAGAACCTGTACTGTAACGTTCTATAAGTGAGTGGTGCACCAAATTTTCTGTTCAAGGAGATTATGGAGCCATAGAGCAAAGGGATCAATGATGTATAATGTGCCTAAAAAGAGTCACCGAGGCAGAAAACATTCTTTCAGGCTTTCACAGAGAGCAAATTGGTCAAGTAGTGGCTGTGACTCATCCAGATAGCTGACACTGACAAAAGATGTATAAACTGCTGTACATGGTTTCAGAGTAAATTCTAAGAGAATTTGACTGAGCTTCTCAGATACAAAAGTTTCATTTTTTGTTATATAGGTCTTGCTTTATCTTGGTCTTAACCATGCAGCAGAAAAGTGTAGTCACAGGGTATAAAAAGTAAAGCCATATTAATATGCTGAGCTATAAAAGGTTCAAGTCAACAGCTTCTGACATTGCCAGTTCTGCTGATAACCCACTACTATTATGGACTAATGGGCTATACATACAACTACTTTGTCTTATTTCAATGAGAAGAAATATTTATACCAATAATGTTTAGAAAAGTTATCAAGTCTGCATCTTGTACTCTGAACAGCTGCTATGAAGACAAAAATATTCATTGTATTAATTATTGTGGCTGTCCCAGTAACGGTTTTTGAAACTATCTCACTGTTATTTATTTCTTATTAAAATCAATAAAATTAAAAAATAAATACTTTTCATAGTTAAAAAATAAAAAAAGAAAATGCAAACAGAGCTATAAACACAGTTAGATTTCTTGTCTTTGATGAAAGTGTCAAATATGTTCACTGAAAGGAACTAGTTTCTTAATAAATGGTGCTGGGAAAACTGGCTTTCTATATCCCAAAGGCTAAAATTAGACCCATGCATTAAAACACCATACAGTAAAACACAATCAAAATTGTTTAAATACTTAAACATTAAAACAGAAACACTAAATCCTCTGGAGAAAAATGTAGACAGAAATTTTAAAGACATAGAGTTAGATAGAGAGCTCATGAACAAAAATCAAACTGCGTGGGAAATACCTCAAATAATCACCATCTGGGATCTCATGTTATTCAAAAGTTTCTGCACATCACATGAAATCATCAAGAGAGTAAAAAGAAAAGCCATCAACTGGGAAAAAATTACAGCCAACTGCCCTAGTAGCAAAGGTCTTCTATATAAAACATAAAATCATTTTAAAAAGAGGACCGACAATTCAAGGATCCAATTCAAAAAAGGGCATATAAGATAAATATACCCTTCTCAGATGAAGAAATGAAAACGGCAAATAATTATATACAAAAATGTTCAACATCACTGGTCATTTGAGACCAACTAAAACAAGTTAAATCAGCAGTGAGATTCCATTTCACTCCAGAAAGAATGGCTATCTGTCATCAAGAAGTCAACCAATAATAAATGCTTCAGGGGATGTGAGAAAAAAGGAACCATTCTCTCCTGTCCATCGCAGTACAGACTGGTACAACCACTGGAAATCAGTGTGTAGATTCCTTAAAAAGCTAGGATTGGAGATCCCATTCAACTCAGCTATTCCTCTCTTGAGTATTTTTCCAAAAGAACTGAAAATATCATACCACCAAGATTTATGTCCACCCATGCTTATACCAGCACAATTTGTCATAGCTAAATCTTGGAAACAACCCAAATACCCATTAATTGAGGGATCTATAAAGAAAATGTGCTATTTTTACACAATGAAGTATTATTCAGCTATAAAATAGATAAATTTAACACTTTTATTGGTAAATGGATACAACTAGAGACCATACTCTTAAGTGAAATAAATCATACTTGCACGTACAAACATTCTCTCCCTCCTATAAGAGCCTGAAAGAGTAAATAAGATCTGAAGAGTACAATAGATGTTGTGAAAATGGAATGAATCTATCCAAAAGAGGGAATTACTGAGATGAGGACAGAAGAAGAAATGGGGAAAAGATCTGTCTATCTATCTATCTATCTATCTATCTATCTATCTATCTATCTATCTATCTATATGCAGGATGCTTGGATAATTATACTACAAGTTCATGCTGGTCCATGGAAATGAATAGTTAATGCTTCAACTTTTTTCCCTTTCTTTTTCTTTCCTCTTCTTAATTTCTCATAGCTTTTTTCTTTTTTCTCCATTTTTTCATGCATATAAACAACTAAGTTGAAGACAAAACTGTGCAATTCAATGAATACTGTTGAGTTTATATTATTTGTTTAGTGAAATTATATCTCATTTCTAATTTTTATTACTGTTTTACATTCTCTTTTTTAAAAAATAGTTGGCCACAAGTAGCTAGTAATAGCAGTATGCCTCTTGTTTCAATAGCATGCATAGTGCTAACTTCCCACTCCAGTGCCTGAAACTGAGCAATTTTTCTTACTGAAAAACTAAAACTTGCCATGTCTGCCACGTGGCAATTCAGATGTTTTGGAGCATTAATACTGGAAGCAGTGCTCAACATTTGACTGAAAGGAGATGAAATGTAAGTATCTCAGCTTTCCTTGCTTTTGGATGACATACTAAGCCACATATTTATACTCTGCTGAATTTTCTTTGTTGACTTTAGGATATAGTTGTTGAGTGCAGAACATTTATATGGTGGACTTAAAGTGACAGCAAAACCATCTGTCAGAGTCCTCTATGTCAGAGTACATAAAGATTTAATGATAATGAAATCTGAAGTTCTTGCCCAGGTACATTAGATCCAGTGAATATATGGCCCTAACAACTAAAAATTCCTCTGTATCCAAAGTGCACAATCAAAATCACTATATTTACAAATGGCATAAATGCACCCTAGTCATTGTCCCCCATAGTGCAAAAGGACAAACTGATGCACCCTAAAATGCTCCCACTGACTATAAAGATAAATCAAGAACAGTATCATATTGAGTAGAATGCTAAGGAGCAAAATCTATGGTACTTCATCATATCCCATTTCAATTTATAAATTTGACTGCTGTGGTGTCCATGTCCAAAATCATAGGTCATGGAACTACTCAGGGGGATTGGTGCTACTCATTTCCACAACTCTTGACCATGCTGAGCCAGAGGAAAGGAGCCTTTCTAGAAAGGGATAGAATAAAAGTTCTACTAAATCTAAAGTTATATTTTCTTCCTTCTCATTTTCAGAATCTTATTCTAGTTAACCAACAAGAAAAAACAGGGCCAAAAAGATAGCTCAGCAGTCTAAAGCATTTTCTTACACAAGCTTAGGCAGGCAAGCAGGGACTGTGTGGTTCCATCCCTGATCCCCAGCACCACATGCCATGCCGTTCTGTGCACGCCCCACCCCTAGGGTGGGCTGAGCTGACAAAAGAAAGAAAGAAAGAAAGAAAGAAAGAAAGAAAGAAAGAAAGAAAGAAAGAAAGAAAGAAAGAAAGGAAGGAAGGAAGGAAGGAAGGAAGGAAGGAAGGAAGGAAGAAAGAGAGAGAGAAAAGAAAAAAAGAAAAAACAAAGCTCTGTTTACATAGGCATATATGATTGCTCTTTCATGCTAAGGGTAGGGAAAATTATGTTTTGTAATCATTTCCTGATGACTTTCTCTCTTTCTCTGCTATGTAGAGAATGCTTTCCCATTCCTGTTGTTCCATTGTTTTATTTGTTTCTGAAATGCTCCCCAAACACTCACATGTAAAGACTTGAATGCCTGACTATAATGCTATGGAAAGGTGATAGAAAAGTGTAATAGAGCCCACTGCCGTGTTTAGGGTGCATATGCTTGAGGGATATATTGCAATGTTGGCTCCTTCCTTCTCTATCTTTTCTTTCATTCTTTCATTCTTTTTCTCCTTCTTCTTCATTGTATTTTAGAAGGATCTACAGGGTGTTCAGGGTCACACTACTGTATCAGACTTTTAGTGATCTGTCTGTTTACAGTCTCCCAAAAGCTGGGATTACAGGCAAGTGCCACCAAGTCCATCTCAGCATGCCCCCGTGGTGGGGCCAGCATGCCAGGCCTGGGGATAGGGCCCCAGCCCCTGCTCCTGCTTGTGGGCTCTTTTATCCGCTAAGCTATTTGGCAGGCCCCACCTTATCTGCTTTTTTTTCTTTCTGGCCATGATGTGAGTGGCTTTATGTCACTATGTTCTTCCATTTATTTATCATATTCTACCTCACCACAGGACTGAAAGAAATGGGTCAATTGATCACAGGATGGAATTTACAAAAGTGTGAGTAAAAGCAAACTTTTCCTCCTAGTAATTGGATTATCTCAGGCATTCATAATAGTTGTGGGAAGCTGAGTAAGATGACTCTGAATTGCAATAGAGCTCTCACTCCCCAGAAGCCCTCACCCAAAGCTGATGGAATTTGACACACATACACTACATTTTCCTCTCCTCTCAGTGAGAGAGTTCTGAAGCACTTGGTCCACACTGTATTTCAGAACCTCCAAGAACAGTTAAGTCCTGAGTGTCCATGCAACATGGTTCTTGATAAGCATCTGCTTCTTTTCCTCTTGTCATTCCCTATGCCCTTAATGCTCTGAAATACAGTGCTTGCACTCAGATCTTTTTTTCAGTGTCCCTGGGAGAACCCAAGCAATGGTAAATCTTTTGAAGATTGTTTTCCTTTTAAAAGCATATTGACAGCTACCTTGAAACACTATTGTCATGTTGCTCATTCATCACAGGAACTTTAGTAACCTTGGATGTTATTTCTTATATGCTCATAGTCATAAACCAAAGATCTAACAAAATTTTGTTTTACATTCTTTAGGGAGCCATAAATTTTCACACTCAGGTTAAAAACTCATTTCAAATACTTATTTGCAAATACATGTATCTTTGTTCATTTCACATCAATATAAAAATACTGGAGGGGCCAGTGATGTAGCTCAAAGGCACAGTGATTTGAAATCATGAAAGCATTATTTTGATTCCTGGTACCAAAAATACATACATACATACATACATACATGCATACTTGAGACCAAGGACTTCAGAAGAAAAAGATAAAAAGATGCTTATGTTGCATGATTCTGGTAGCTGAAAAGACCAAGTAGCATGTATCCAGCATCTGATATGGCCTCCCTAGCTATGTCACACATAATGGATAAGTTAGGTCATACGGAAGGAGCATATGTGTGGGAAGCACGAGGAGAAGCAAGAGAATCTACTGACTTCTAGCACACAAATCTGGAAGAATAAACTATACAAGCATGCATACTGTGACTGTAATCCTAATCTGTCAACCCCATTAGACTAAAAAATGTCTAGTGGATTAGTAATGCAGGTTTTTGGGTACATCCAGTTAGGTCCTGGTGGAACCTTGGAAACTGTACATGGTCTCAAGCCTGTTCTTTGTATCTGCTCTCCCACTCTGCTTCCTGGATACCATGAACTAAGCTGCTTTGTTCCACCACACTTCTGCCATGACATTTGTGTCTTAGAGGAAGTTGACCATGGGATTAATTATTCAAAGCAATGATTGAATTTCAGTCTTTCTTCCTTTAATCTATGGGTGTTGGATATCATGTCTCAGACACAGAAAAAGCTAATACACATACACATAGGCATTTTCAGTATGAATGCTTACTTGGACAAATTTCTTTCTGTCCTTTCTTTTTTTAAAGAAACTTTCCTATATATAACAGTTTATTTAAGTCTCAAATGTTCAGTAATCCTGGCTGTAAGACTATTCTGTAGGTTGTTAACAATAAGGGTGCCTTTCAAAATAGTCCACATCAGAGGCTGGGGTAATACAGGACATAGACAGCCAGATCTTATGATTGACATCCAT
>PVJA010020684.1:0-36641 GCA_004027025.1 Myocastor coypus | reverse complement strand
AATTGTAGTGGGCCACCAGTGAAGCTTGTGATGTTGGAGGCTATTGAATCTAAGCCTCCTAAAGCTCGTCTCACCAATCTAGCTCTGCGTTTCATGCATTGCAATTAAGCATTTTTTTTTTTTCTTGCTGGGTGGTCAAGGGCAAGTCGAAGCAAGACCTGTATAACAAAACATTCTTTTTTTTTTTTTTTTTTTTTTTGTCTTTTTTGTCTTCATTGGTTCTTAAAGTAAAAAGAAAAAAGTGAAAATCTTTCACTGGATGTTCAGAGACATTAACTTGTTGCAGGTCACCTAGCTATTGAACTGCAGGTCTAAGTTCCAAACCCAAGTCTGTCTCAGTCAGTTTGAGTTGCTATAACAAATTACCATAGGCTGAGGAGCTTAAAAGATAAACATTTAGGGGCTGGGGAGATAGCTCCAAGGCACAAGTGCCTGCTGGGCAAGTGCAAGGTCGTGAGTTCGAACCCTGGTCCCACAAAAACAAAACAAACAAACAAACAAAAAAAAAAGAACTTCTATTAAAAGATAAACATTTATTTCTCACAGGTCTAGAGGTTAAGAAAGTCGAAATCAAGGTACTAGGAACTCAAGTGTGTCGCAATATGCCTTCTGATTTACAGATCCCTGTCTTTTCCTGCGTCTTTACACAAACCCTTGTCTGTTCTTCTAAGGGCACTAGCTCAGCCCCAAGATCCCACCCCCACAACCCTACTTCCCAAAGTCCTCATATCCAAATATCACCACACTGAGAATTTGGATTTCAACATGTGAATTTGGGGAGGACACAGGCATTTAATCCATAACACTTATCTCAAAAATAACCATGCCATGCTACTTTGCTAATCTGTCACCAGTGATAGGAGCCATGTTCACCAGGATTCAAAGCACTTAATCAGGGTCAGCGAGATAGCTCAGCGATCTAATGCATCTGCTTAGGCAAGCTTAGGCAACCACAGGGACTATATGCTGTGCCAGTCCCACCCCCAGGGCAGGCTGAGCCAGCCATACTATAAATAAGTAAAGTTTAAAAAAAAAACACTTAATCAGGCTGGGGAGATAGTTTGGCAGTGTAAGTGCCTGCCTGGCAAGCACAGGGTCTTTAGTTTAATCCCCAGAACCACATGCTGTGCCAAACCCAAAACCAGGTATGGTGGCATAGCCCTGTAATCCCAGCACTGGGGAGGCTGAGACAGGAAGATCACTATGAGTCCAAACTGCATAATGAAATAATGTATTAAAAAATCTCACTTAATTTTTAAAAGCCTGGGGAGAGCTGGCCAAATAGCTCAGGGGATTAAAGCACCTGCAATCAGTCGCAGGGACCAGGGGGTTCTAACAGCCTGCCATCCCCAGAGCGTGCTGAGATGGCAATTGAGACTGGGTGTGGTGGTGAGAGCCTATAATCCCAGTTCTTGGGAAGCTGTAAACAGATGGATAGTACAAGACCGATCAAGTAGTGAGACCCTGAACACCCTGTAGACCCTTCCCTAAAATAAAAAAAAAATAAAAAAGTCTGGGGACCACCTGGGGACTGTAAAGTGGGAGAGACTATAGATTCTTGATCCCTTTCATAAATCTCCTAAAAAGTCCTCAAGCACTTCCACTGTGTTCTAGCTCTCCAATCTGCTCAGGTCAAGCCTTACTTTCAGCTTGCAGTCCTCACTCAGCCTTCGCTCTGAGGGAGGTTACTTGAGGAAGCATGGTTAGGAAGATGCTTCTCGATTGAAAGCAAAAGAGAGAGGTGAGTGTCCAAGACCCACCCAGAGGCCATTTCTCTAAGTGCTCCTGGATGTTACAGGACTTACCTGAGAGTGGGATGGAGCTACACAGTGAGGCCAAGAGCACCTGCCCTTGATTTCACACGCAGGGGCTCCTTAAAGGCTCTGTATTTCCTGGAGCCATTCATCCAAAGGACTCAGGAAGATGTGAGGTAGAGTGGTCCCTGCGGGGCTTTGAAAGCAGGACAGTGGTGACGGTGATGGTAATGCTGTACGTGAGAACGCTGCACTTGCAAGTTATAGAAATGGATTCTGCTTGTGCCTTATCACAATGGGAGGTGTCTCATCTGTATGAGATCCCATAATCAAGGAAAGCCTGGAGTGCCAGCCATGAACAGCTAGACAGACGGGGCCAAGGGTCTCCAAAGGACCAAGAGACAGGAAACACACTGTCATTCGTAGGAGATGCCACCTCTCCCTCAACCAACCTCCACAGCCTAGGAAGGTCTGTATGTGCTCATACGCCCAGATCTCAGAGGTAGAAATTTTGGAGAGGCAGGAGTGAGACCTGTGGATTCCGTACTGGAGGAAGTCCAGTGCTTTCATGATGTCACATCAAAGAAATACCTCCAAACATGAAGTTAAGTGGGAAGTGAAAGATGTAACTCCCTTTCAAAACCTTCCAGTATTATAATGGCAAAGCCATGTGTTGACCTAACCCTTTTACAATTGTAAGACCTATTTCTCTACTTAACATGGGTGTTCAAGATTGAAGCGTGCCTTCTGCGTTCCTCAATAAACTTATTCTGCCCAAAGTCTTTCGAGTCTTTCCTGAAAGCTGTACTAACAGCAAAGTGCAGTATATTTCAATGTAGGTCCTTCTCTAGAACTAACTCACCTCAGACAGGAAGGGAGAGAACATGGGACAATGCCAAAGAGAGAAGTCTTATAATATACAGCAGCAAGCCATTATCTATTACCCAAGAAGGAGGAAGAACAAAAAATAAAGTTAAACAAAAGAATATCTGTAGTGAAATTCCTGGGACAGTTACCTGTGGTCATAGTGTTACACAGATGGAACTACGGCAGGAAGAACTAGTGGGAGCCAAGGCCTTGAGATTGCTCAAGGACCTTCCTGAGCCCTATAGCAGGCTTCGACTCTCACTTTGGTCATTGTTATAGTTAGCAATATAGTAAATAAGCTTTGTGAAGATCCAGGCAGACTATCTTATCATGCCGGATGCAATGCACCTCACACTATCACCTTAGGCAAGTACTATAAGACCCCAGTAGCCTAGGATTGCCAGGTATCACCTGAAAGGTTTGATTCTCATTGTGGGACTCCACCAGAATTTTGTTTTGGAGTGAATGTGCTCACAGGCTTTGGGATGGAGACCCAGAATATATTCTAACAGGAATATTGTTGTTTTCTTGTAAAGAACCAATGAGCAGTAGGGTCACATCACCTCACCGCCTTGCTTTTAATCTTTAGTTTCATCTTTTTTCTCCCTCAGGACATTGCCCATTTTCTCTGGCAAGTCTAGTCTTATTCTTCATCCCTTGCTGAATTATGCTTAGATTGTGTGTTTTCCAGGAATTGCCACTTATTATTGCAAAGATATGAATCCAACTTGAAATAGTCTGAAGGAAACGTGTGGACACACAACTTGGAAGGTGATCTGTGTAGGGCAGATCTGCAGGTACAGCTTGATAAAAACTCATTAAATTGTTTCTTCTTTATCAGTCTACATTTCCATTTCTCTTGTCTTTAGTCTCTAAGAGACTCCCTCTTGATGAGTTCTACAAGCTTTAGTATAACATTGATAGTAAAGATAGGAAGTTGGAAAAGCTATCTTTTCCCCAGTGCTCATTAACAATCTCTCAGCAAAAATGTTAGACTGGACCTCCCGACTCTCATGCCCACACCTATCCTAATCACTGGAATCTGGAATATAGTATTACTGGCCACCGTGGGGTAAATGCCCTTCCTATGATGGGGGTCCCTCAAGTGACACTGTCATCAAAACCCCAGAAAGAAAGAATGTAGGGCAAGCAATCAGATGGCAACTTTACCCTGCAAATGTGAGGCCCCGCCACCTCCAGTCTTCCATGCACCCTGTCACTCCACCTTCCTTCAGTTTCCTCTGTCTTGATATGGGAGCTGGAGCAAGGGCGAGCTTTTTCTCCCAAGTCTTATTGAGTCACCGTTTCGCTATGCCTTCCTTCAAGAATACGGCAAGCCATAGGTGTGCGGGAGGCTTCCTCTGCTATCAGCTGTTACTGGTTTCTCATAACAAAACCCAGGACGTGAGCAAGGCATGAAGGCTTTCTGTATGTAATCCTTGTCTCTTCTAACACACATGAGCTAAATGTCTTAGGTATAGGTTCTAAGTCTGTATGCTAAGTATAGGCTCTAAGTATATGTTCTAACATATCAACCCAGGAAGGTTCTAAATACAGGTTCTAAATATATGTTTTAAACATATATTCTAAATGGTCTATATGTTGTTTTATAGGTGAAATATAAGCCAGCCTTTATTAATGCTTTTTCAGGTAATAAGGCCCTTTTGGCTTAACACCAGCGCCCCCCCCTCAGATGAGTACATAGTTAATTTAAGCCTCTCCCTCTTTTCCTGTCTTTGTCCCCACACCTTTCCTCAGGTTCTGGGTTCTTAGAGGCTGCTGGATGTTGGAGCTGGACTAAAATGGTTTGTCCCATCCCTCAGCTCAGGCTTCTTTCTTATCCTCCCCTCAGCTCAAGACAAAAGCTGCCCTGTGGAGCCCTCTGAAGCAGCACCCCCTCCACTGGCACCCTAATGCTCAGTTCCAAACTCTCTCTTCCTCTCCCGAGGGACATCAGCCATCATCCAGCCCCCTACCCCTCCCCGATATCCTCCCACCCTGTGTGTGTCCTGACAAGTGTTTGCAGTCCATTGTTCCTGCCAAATGTTGAAATACCTGACTCAATACTATGAAGAGGTGTAATTTTTGCATGGTGCTCAGGGCCCAAGAAAGGAATCCCCCGGGTAGGATTAGTGTCCTTATGAGTCCGGCTTCTGAAGACTATAGGTTGTATAAATTGTAGGAAGGTTTGAAGGAGCTGACTCATCATCCCATCCACTGTGAGGACTCAGGAAGTGCCACCTTCCAGGAGGAGACACTCAGCAAGCATCAAGCCACCAGGACTTTGGTTTTGGACCTTACCACCACCAGTGCCATGACAAACATTTCTGTGGTTTAGGAGCCACCCAGTCCACAATATTCTGTCACAGCAGCCAGAATGGACTGAGACATTAGGGTTGGCAGTAAGAGGGTGTCTGTCTTTCCCTGGCAAGATAGGTTATGCTGTGGTTTGCAGCCATGAATAAATTAAGGATCTTGAGATGCAAAGAGGTTATCCTGGGTTATCAAGATGAGGACAATCTAGGGTCCTCAAAAAAAGGCAGGTGGAGAGTAAAAGTTCAGAGGCAGAGCTGTGACAGTGGAAATAGCTCAAAGTGATGCCACCACAAGCAAAGGAATGTGGCCCTCTGGGTGCAGGAAGAGACACAGAACCTTCAGAAGGATCACTTTGATTTCATCCCTGTGAGACTCATTGCAGCACTCTGACCTCTGAAATGGGAAGATGATACTATTTGCATGGCTTTGAACTGCTAAGGGTGCAGTAATTTGTTGCAGGACTCTAACGGGGGGTGGGGGGCAGACGCTTCTCAGAACCTGTATTTCTAATTGCTGCTCAGGCAACTCCGATGCTTCAGGTCCATGGACCAGGACTGGAAAAGCCCTGACTTTGAGTGACACATGCAATCGTCAGGCTTCTCCAGACTGCATGTTGTATAAATCGTGGGCTCTCTCAACCACACTGAGTTGCAAGCTGGAAGCTTTTACTCTGACAACTCTCACCTCTAGCGAGTGCCCATTAGGAAATCAACATGTTAACCTGGATTTTATTTTATTTTATTTTATTTTACCTTATTTTACTGCTCTGCCCTGAAGCAGCAGTGGAGAGAATGAGCAACCAGTAAATGTGTACCGTGTTTATATTCTATAAACAAATAAATGGATATTCATCTTACTATTTTGTCATAATTTTCTTCTGGAGCAAAATTGCAGAGCCATGTCATTTTATCTACCCACAAAAGTCTCTATGAAAAATTAAAAAGACCCTCCATATTCTAGGAAAGAAGTGGGACAGAATCCTGTTTCTCTCTGGGTACTCTCTGCTCATGGCCCCTCCCAGCTCTGGCCACACCCAGCTGACCTGGCCACACCTCTATTATACTCAGCATGGCTCTTCTGATCAAGCAGGCTCCAGTGGGCCACAACGCTGGCTCCTACATCCTGGCATTCTCAGTTGGTCACCAGAGCAGCCACTCTTGGGTCTGCAGAGAGGTCTCTGGGGTCCTGACTGAGATGGGAGACTCCATCTGATTATCTCTGCGACTGCTAGCAGCAGGGCGAGGAGACTCACAGCGCCCGATTATTTGCAATAATCTCAATACTTTGAACAGAGCTGTTTGGGATCACTGCACTGCAAGAAGGCCTTGGAGATTATTCGATAGTCATTTCCTCCCTCCTTTCCTTTCTTCTCTCTCTCCCCTCCTCCTCTCTAACCTCCTGCTCCCTCCAGGTCTCCCTCGCTCCCTCCTCCTTTCTCCCTCTCTCTTCTCTCTTCTCTTGGCAGGTAATAGAGTTGTACGTGGATTTGAATTCCAGCTCTGCTTCTTGCTTGTCGTGTGACCATGGTCCCCTCTGGTCTGCCATTCTCTTACCTCCTGCATAGGGTCATGATAGCTACCTCATCAGGAACATCCATGCTCACCACGCTGACTCGATAGCTTTTAACAATTTGGCTACATTAATTAGATAAGAGAAACAATGAAAGGAATACAGGTGGGAAAGGAAGGCACCATATTGTATTTTCTGGGAAGATTAAATGAGCCCATACTTAGAAGAAGAGCCTAGGGAGTCCACCAAAGGACTTTTAAAACTAATAAGTGAATTCATCAAGGTTGTAGCACATCAAATCAACACTTAAAAAACTGGTAGTTTTGCCATACATCTAGCTGAGAAAGAAATCAGAACATCTCCATCACAATAGTTGAAATAAAATACCTAGGAATCAGTCCAACCAAGGAAGTGAAAGAGCTCTACAATTAAAATTTCAGAACACAGAAGAAAGAAATTGAAGAAGAAGACATTGGAAGATAAAAAGGCCTCCTATGTTATGCATTAATGTAATTTTATCAGACTAGCCGTACAGACCATACCAAAGGTGACCTACAGAACCAATTCACTCCCCCATTAAATAACAATGCCATTCTTTACAGAACTAAAAGGAAATTACTCTAAAATTTATATGAAAAACAAAGGCCCAGAATAGCCAAGTAAATACTTAAGCAAAAAGAGCAAGGCTGGGGGCATCACAGTGCCCAATTTCAAATTATACCACAGAAGCAGTAACAAAAACAGCATGGTCCTAGCACCAAAATACATACATAATCCAGAACAGAGGACACAGACACAAGCCCAAGGAGCTACCCTCCTCTGATTCTGGAAAAAGGAACCAAAAACACAGGAGGGAGGGCATGGAGCTTCTTTAACAAAAATACTAGGAAAGCTGAACATCCCCTTGTAGAAGATGGCAACTAGATGCCGACCTCTCATTTTTTACACAGACCAGTTCAAGATGGATCGAAGACCTAGGAGTAAGCCAAAAAGCTGCAAAATTTCTAAAAGCAAACACAGGGGTAACACTCAAAGCCAGAGGTACAGGCGAAGGCTTCTGACTAGGGGTCCAGTAGCGCAGAAACAGTAGCAAGGATTAGCAAATAGGACTCTATCACATTCAAAAGGTTTTGGACAGTAAGGGGCAACAAGAAACAGAGTGAAGAGACAGCCTATAGAATAGGAGAAAACCTTTATCCTAGTCTTCCAGCCAAGGATTAACATCACAGTATATATATCAAAATTTTAACAACAAGAAAATTAAATAGCCTAATCAATAAACGGGCAAATCAACTGAAAGGACACTTCTCAACAAGGTCACAAATGGCCAATAAGTATGTGAAAAAATTACCACCTGTAGCCATTAGGGAAATGCAAGTCAAGATGACACTGATACCCATCTCACCCAGTGACAATGGCATTTGTCAAGGTTGCACAGAACAATAAGGGCTGCCAGGGGGAACACTCCCCTGTGCAAGGTAAACTAGACAGCCACGGTGGAAATCCATATGGAGGATCCTCAAAGGGCTAAAACAGAGCAGCCATTTGATTCAGATACACCACTCCTTGAGATTGAGATATATATATATATATATATATATATATATATATATATATATATATCCAGAGCAATTTAAGTCAGCATACCATAAGGAGGTGTGTATGCTCATGTTTATTACAGCATAGTTCATAATAGCCAAGACATAGAGCCAGGCTAGAAGCCCATCCACAGGTGAGTGAATAAAGAGTATAAGGTGCTTATTTACATTAATCAATAGTTCAGCCACAAGGAAGAACAAAATGCTGTCCTTTTTAGGACAATGGATGGATCTAAATGCCATTATGCTGAGCCGAGTAGACCTGACTTGGAAATATAGATGCCCTGTGTTTTCCCTAAAATGTGGAATCCAAAATTTAGGACCACAAAGTAGAAGGGAGACTACTAGTAGGCAAGAGGTGGGACACAAGAGTGAGAGGGTGAGGAGGCAGGAAGGCAGGTGATGCGCAGATGGGATGAATATGCTCTGCAGCCTGTGACTTCTGCATGCACGTGAGACCAGGTGGAAGGCTGGACAAGGTGCGTAAGAGGAGGACGATAAGGAACAGCAAAGGTATGTGATGTGCGTGTACAAACACACCACCGTGAAAAGTATTAATTGATATAATTAATTTTGTTTTTTGTACCAAGAATCTAGCTCGTGTCCTTGAGCTTGCTAGCCAGGCAAGCACTGTGCCACTGAGCTGCATCCCTGGCCCAGTCTGACTAATTTTTAAAAGAGTGAAAAAATTAAAGGATCAAAAAGCTAAAACAAAGTGATATGCATGATATAAAAATGGTCGACTGATTTATGAAGAAATTATCAACTTCATCATTCACTAGAAAAACGTTGATCAAAATTGCAATGCAATATTGCTTGACACCCCTGAAAATGAGGAAAGTGAAAACAATAGCCAGCACTGGTGAGGATGTGGAGAGACGGCAACCCCAAGTAGTTGTACCGATAAAAGGGTGAGCAATTCCTCTAACATCAAACGTTGAATTAGCCAGCAAATACACTTTCACTGGTACAAGATAGCTGGAGTTGTGTGTCTACACAGCAACTTGCATATCCGTTGTTTATGGCACTCATTGCTATGGTGGATGCCACCACATACCCATCAGATGTGGCATAGCCACACAACGGAATAGTAACTTCATAATACAAAGCAATAGAGTGCTAAGGCAAAACACGTGTGAATGCTAAAGGTGCAGTGCTGTATGAAAGCAGTCATTCACAAAGGGCCACGTAGGATATCGTTTTATTAACATGAAATATCCAGAATAAGAAAATACATAGATAGAAAGCAGGTGAGGAGGAGCCAGGGATGGGAACTAGGAAAACAACTTCTAATAGGTGCATGGTTTCTTTTTAAAGTGAGGAATGATTCTCAAACCCAATAGTGATAATAGAATTACCAACCGGATCTTCAAACACCCACAGAATTATAGATCACAGCAGGGTGAGTTTTATGGTGTGGAACATCTCAACAAAGATCAACCACCATGGGAGCCAGTGTGGAGATTCTTCAAAACATTAAGATCAGAGGTCCCAATCGACCAATCTGTTTCTATTCTGGGTATTTTTCCAGAAGAACTGAAAACATCATAGCACAGCAATATATGTGCACCCATGTTTATAGCAGTATAATATATAATAGTGAAATCATAGAAACAACCCAAATACCCATCAACTGCAGAATGCACAAAAAGAGGTGGCATTTTTACACAATGGAGTATTGCTCAGCTATTTAAAAAAATAGATTTGAGGCTTTTATAGACAAATGGATGCAACTAGAGACCACACTCGCAAGTGAAATAAATCAGACTCACATGTGTAAACCTCATATTGTCTCCCTAGTGTAAGAAATTGAAAGAGTAAATAAAATTAGCAATTGATACTGTGAAAAGTGCAATAGATACTGTGAAAGGGAAAGTCACTGCTCAAAAGGAAAGAATAACTGGGATGGGAGAAAGGAGAAGGAAAGAATGAAAGGAGAAATATATATATTCTATTAATTCTTTGAGAGGAATAATCAGTGTTTATATTGTTTGATCGGCATGCCTTGTAATCTGAGCAACTACTTTGATGATAAATATGCAATGTAATAACCATTGTTAGCTTCCTGTCATCTTGTTTTGAAATTCTGTGTCATTTTTGTTGGATATTTTTGCCTTAAAATTTTTTCATAAAGCCGGGCGTGGTGGCGCACGCCTATAATCCCAGCACTCGGGAGGCTGAGGCAGGAGGACTGATGCAAGTTTGAGACCAGCTGTGGCTACAAAAGTGAGCTCAAGGCCAGCCTGAACTGCATAGCGAGACCCTGTCTCAAAAAGACAAAAAAAAAAAAAAGATTTTAGCTGGGCGTGGTGGCTCACGCCTGTAATCCCAGCACTCGGGAGGCTGAGGCAGGAGGATTGGTGCAAGTTTGAGACCAGCCTGGGCTACAAAAGTGAGCTCAAGGCCAGCCTCAACTGCATAGCAAGACTCTGTCTCAAAAAGACAAAAAAAAAAAAACTTTTTTCATAAAGCTGTTTTTTTTTAAAAGACCCCTACCTCATTTCTAGAGCAAGAGCTGGAAGAAACAGGCATACCTCAATTTATTACTTAATGGAACTTCGCAGATACTGAGGATTTTACAGACTGAAGTGTTGTGACAGTCATATGCTGATCGAGTCTCTGAACCTGTACACATTTTGTGTTTTGTCACATTTTGGTAATACCTGTAATCATTTCAAACATTTTTGTCACTATTACATCTGTTCTGGTGATCAGTGGTCACTGCCTGTCCTTCTGGGCCACATCAGTGCACACCCACATGCAATGAACTTACTGACACCCGGCTGTCCCTATGTATCTCTCCCCCATCAGGCCTCCCTGCCCCGAGGAAGTGACTGAGTCATGGCACCCTCATAATCGAACTTCAGTGATGCGAGTTGTTTCTTATGGATGAAGAAACAAAACTATTTCTTGTGATGGACTCTTCCTGGTGAAGGTGGTGGGCTCATTGATGAAATGGTAACTAAACAAGCTTAGTTGATGAAAGCAGGGGTGAGGCTTGACAGAATACTCTAACTGGGAAAGAAGTTCTGTCGCAGGTAAAGCGGTTTCCCATAGCATCACATGTGGCAGAAAAGTCTTTCATAACATAAAGAGTTAACTGACAGTGCAAACTTCACTGTGGTCTTACTTTAAGAAATTGCATAGTGGGCATGATGGTGCATGCCTAGAATCTCAGCCCTCAGGAGGCTGAAGCAGAAGGGTCTCCACAAGTTTGAGGTCAGGCTGGGTCTACATAGTGAGTTCAAGGCCAGCCTGAATTATATAGTTAGTTCTGCCCTTAAGAGAGGGAGAGACAGAGACAGAGACAGAGAGATAGAGACAGAGAGACAGAGACAGAAAAACAGACAGACAGAAATAGCCACAGCCAAATTTCACCAGTCACCAGTATCCAGGCATAGTCCTTCTAGAAAGACTACAACACTGTGATCTTCTACTTAGGCGTGCTCAGAGCTCTGGGCATGCACTCGATGCGACCAACTAGTTTTTTAAAACAATAATCAGATAAGCAGGTGGGAAAAACAGAGGCCAAGTAGAGCCAGAGGGAGACCATTGTCCCTGGGCAGTAGAAGGGAGCAGGGATCTGAGCAGAGATGGCGTGCTGGATATCGCGGAGCACCGGGGTGAAATCTGGGCTGCTGTGCTTCGTCAGGGCGCTGAGGAAAGTCTGTTGCAGCTGGAGGTAGTCTTGGCCGTAGTCCCTCAGCTGCTCTTGGGAGAGCTGGTCCAGGACGTCCTTTTGCTTCTTGGCCCATATATCATTTGTGCCTGCAATATCTGGGATACAAAAGGTGAAAGACAGGTCAGGTGCTGGGAAGGCCGGGCCGCGTTAGAAAAGGGGCGCTGGGAATGGGCCTCTGCGGGAAGGGTGAGGATCGAGGAGCGCCTGGTCAAAGGCGCGCTTCATGGTACCACTTGCTATTGTTTTTAACTCTACATAGAGAAGAGGGCACATTTTAAGACATAATCAGCCTGCATAACCAGCAGCCTGATCCAGAACGGAGCAGAGCTGGCTCTGTGGTCTGCCCTCTGCTCCTTTCCACGGCCGCCAGCCTCAGCTGGCGGGTGCACTCATTTCATCTGGTTCTGGACGCTGGGCCGCGACAGTCACGTGCATCGCAGGTCAGCATCTTTGCTCGGTGCTATGAGCCAGCTGTGTACTTGTTTTCTTTGCTGCATAGGTTTCTTTTTTTCTTTCTTTATTTCTTTTTTTTTTTTTTTTTTTTTTTTTTTTTTTTTTTTTTTTTTTTTTTTTTTTTTTTTTTTTTTTTTTTTGAGACAGGGTCTTGCTATGCAGTTGAGGCTGGCCTTGAGCTCACCTTTGTAGCCCAGGCTGGTCTCGAACTTGCACCAATCCTCCTGCCTCAGCCTCCCGAGTGCCGAGTGCTGGGATTACAGGCGTGAGCCACCACGCCCGGGGCTGCACAGGTTTCTACTACACAAACATGCCATAATTATTTATCCCACATCCTGTGTTGGGCATGTGTGTGTTTTCAACTTGAGGCTCTTATAAATATAGCTGCTACAGATGTTCTAATGCAGTATATGTCTTTTGGTGACAGGTGAATATATATAACATATAATATATTATCTATGGTATAATATATATTACATATAATGTATTTTATTTGTATCTATATAATATATATAATTTATTAAATATAGAAGTATTAATTATATAGAAGTACTTATACTTAACATTGAATATATTAACTTAAAATATCTATAGAATATTGCAGCTTTAAATTTTAAAGTGTATATTAGATATAACTGTAATATGATTTAAATATAGACTTAAATTATATGATTAAATATGAATATGTTTTAATATGGTAATAATATCCAGTTATCTAAAATTAAATATTATATATGCACTTTAAAATATACCAGCAATGCCTACTCAGCACATAGACTTTATTCTAAAGTAAATAAGGAGACGCATATATTTCTTACATTAATCTTCTCCAACTCCCTCCTTGACCATAATGTATAAATGCAGAAAGCTTTGGTTTCATTTTATTTTACCAGAGAGGAACAAAAACAAAAAAGTTCAGACTGTATGCATTGTCCAGGAACATATGTTTTCCCCCTTAGCAATAACACAGAGCCCTCACCGCCCTGCTCATCGGCGATAGCCCTCACCCACGAGAGGCCAGTGGCTACAGATTTGAACCCGAGTGCTGGAAGCTTCTAGGAAGTCAGTCCCCAAATGTGCTTCCAGCCACTTCTAGAGTTCACCACCACTGCAGGTGACTCCACAGCGAACACACCTGCATAAGTTGTGTGTTTATACTTCGGCTTGATTTCTGTGGATCTGAGTGCCCACACTTCAAAGCTTATAGATTGTCAATTGTAATAACGAGATTCGTATTGCCCTCCACAGATGCCGCAGACATCTACCCTGCCTCCCGCAGAGTGTGCGAGTGGGTGGGGCATGCCCAGGGATGAGCCTTGGTTTGCCAGCTCAGGCCACTCCTAGACACCAGGACTCAGGGGATAGCGGTGGGGGGAAGCTTCTTAGCAAGTATATGACACTGAAATCCAATTATGCCCACGGAAGTGGAAGCGTGGCTTCTGTGGCTTGCTTCTTTTCATAAAAGCACAGCACTGTGCTTAAAGAAATTGTTGCCCTGGCAATTTCCCTGGGGGTTCTGATTCTTTGAAAACATGCTTCAGTGAACAGCTGTCCTTCCTAGGTCCCTCAATTTCTGCCTTCACAGGCCAGGGGATTTCTCTACCTCACTGCTTTGTGGATTTTCTGATAATTCCCATGAATTCCCTGGCTTGAGTCCCCAGGCACTCCCCGGGAGTGCCAAAGCCATCCTTGTCATTTGGGAGCAACCAACAATGAAGTTGCTAAGGCGCCCTGAATCCAAATCTCATCTTTGCTGCTTGTCAGCTCTTGCGTGTGAGAAGTGCCTTAACTTCTCTGAACCGGTTTTCTCAGTGCAAGGTGGAGATCTTACTATGCCTACTTCATGGGTGAGAATTAAATGTGATAAAGCACTCACAGAGCTGAACATTTGTTTTGGAGGGCACTGACAGAACTTATCTGCCTCCCTGAATGTCTTTAGAAGCTCCCGATCTGTCTCCTGGAGGATTCTTTGCCTTCCTCCACCTCTCATTCAATATACACATGAGGTGTCAGTGTCCAACGGAGAGAGCTCTTCCCTCTGCTCTCTAGCCTCTTTGCTTTAGAAAGCTCATCACATGTAACTGGGTCAGCCTACTATGAAGGGACAAACCCAGGGACTGCCTCTGGGGATCTGGTTTCCAATTCCCCACCAGTTAGGTGTGCGAGACACTTACCTAGGTTATAATAGTTATCCATATAAATCAGCCAACTATGGCAAGGTATGGCAAGTGCGAAGCCTGGTGCCTACCATGGGCAGCTTCCCACAGACATTGTCTGTAGTCATTCCATGGGGTCCTGGAAGTAGGACTTAAGGGCAAGGTTGCCCTCTTGTGAGAGTGGAGTCTTGAGGTTGTGCATGGCAATCTTTCTTTTGGCTGTGCATCAAAACCTCAACATTCCTGCCAGTTTCTGAAGTCTGCTTTGTCATTTTCCTCTTTCACTGGCTCTCACAGGCTTCTCCTTTTTAATACCCTTTGATCCCAGGCCTTTGGTCTGCTACTTGTGACTTCATGTTTGACCCACTGCCTTTCCCCAGCAAGTCCCCTCAATTCTCTTCCATCCATGGCAGTGACCACCTCCATCTTCTATCCATTTCTACTGCTGGTCCCGCCTCTAATTCTGAGTGGTCAGTGTCCCTGTCTTTGATCCCCCTCTTACAATAACCTTCTCACTGTACCTGGAGCTCCTCCACTACCCCGTGAGGTTCCCAGCTGCCAGGGGCTCCAAGCCAAATGTTCGGGATTTCCTTTAGATTTTTATTTTGTACATTTGGGCTGACATACAAACCCCAAAGGCTTATTTTTCAGTGTGTGAGCACTCCTTCCCAGCTTGTGGGCTTTCATGATACGTGCCCTTTCACTGAAACTACCAATTAAATGTGAGATGGCCCAGAATGAAGAACTTAGCCTAGGGGTACTCTGCCTTGGCCCAAAGTTCAAACATCAGCAAAAAAAAAGGCCCAAAGGTGCCTGTCTCCCCAGGCAAGCAATATTCTTCAGAAGGAAAGAGAAATAATGTCATTAACATACAAGAACCTGGCAGAACATGGTCAATAGGAGTAGAAGGCTAACAAATGCTCCCCAGCATTACCAGCTTGACTTTTACATGACAAAAAGTTCCAACCCTGAGTCAGCAAAATATACGGAAAGCGAAGTGTGGAGCACATAGCAAAAACAGTAAAAATCCTTGAAAGCTAGGTGCTCTGGTGCACATCTGTCCTCCCAGCTGAGCCAAGGAGGTGGAGCCAAGAAGTCCCCAGGCAGGGAGCAGGCCAGTGTGGGCAACTCAGCAAGGCCCTTCCTCAATGTAGAACACTACTGAAAGGGTGGAGGATGCAGTTCAGTGGGAGAGTGCCTTTGGGTTCTTTTCCCAATATCTTTTATTTTCCCCAGGGGTGAGAATTGGGACCACTTCTGAATTGCATGTGACCTATGCTCTCCTGCATTGTTCTCCACCTGCCTTCATTCTCTTGCCTCTAGGTCAAACGAAACTCAACCACCAATCAAAGGAGTGTGAGTCATAAAAATATCCTGAGTCACCATCAGGAGACCTGGGTTTACGCCCGTCCTGGCCTCTGCTTGCTAGAGTTTTTGAGCCAACTCAGCCCCTCCATGGAAGGAGGTAGAGGAGCAACCATCCTTGTCCCTCGGTTCTTATCTGGAGCCCACTCATCCCAACCTCTCTTTGGCAGACATAGGACTACCGAATGCAGGGCATAGGACAACTCCTGCCTAGCCCTGCACTAAGGCCTGACCATATTCTAGCACAGCTTTTAGGAGCATCAGGCCTTGTCCCTAGCATGACATCACTTCCTCACCAAATAGCTGCTCAGAAGTCTCACCAGGACCGTGGGATCCCACTGCTGGTTCTACCCCATATGCCCTAGCAATAGGCTCCTGGCCTGCCTTTCTGAGAGCGCTTACTCAAAAGTCCTTTCAAGTGTGAATACTTGTACCTTGCAGCTCAGAAGCAACTCCCCCAAGCCGTGAGTGCCACTCCTTTCTCACCAGTACAAGGTGTTGTCCTCCACTCTGGAGGGTGAGGCCTCTGCTCTGAGCAGCTGAAGTCTGGTGGAATCCTGACTTCACACTCATGCTGTGTACTTTCCCAGTGTCTGACTCTGTTGAGCCCAGCTCCCCCACTGCATCCTTCCTCAATTTAAAAACCTAAATGACCTCTGCACACATCAGAGTGGGCCTCAGCTCTCAGTGCTGGCTGAGTAAAATCTGGTTTTGTGGCTTCAGCTTTTCACTGGCTGTCCATCTCTGAGTCTCCAAGTTGTCTGTGCTCTCTCAAGCCAACAAGACCTTCAGGATCCTCCCAAATAAGAATAGTAGTCATTAGGCTCAGCAACTTACTGGTTTGGAAGCCTCCAGGCTGGATCACAGAGACTTTTACTCCCCATTCAGAAAGCTCTTGCCTCAAAATTGACGAAAACATGGTCAGCGCCGCCTTGGTCGAGTTGTAAGCTGCCATCTTTGGCAGTGGGACCCCTCCTGTGGGGGAAAGAAATCAAGCTGGATGCTTCCATTTACTTATGCAAGCCATATTTGACCTCCACCAAACTGCATCCCATAAGAGGTATACACGGTGACAAAAGCAGAGCGAAGCAGGCCTGGTGCCTTCCCACGCACTCTCACTGCTGTTGTATGGCTTCCTCTGCACTCTTGGCTCCTCCATCGAAGCTGGAACAATGGCTCTCCAAGCTGGTGGCTCATTCCTGCCCAGCTTTTAAGAGAAAGTCATTGTTGTGGGATAAACAGCACCTGTTCGCCACCCCTTAGCCAATCTTCATTCTGAAGTTCCAGGTAACATGCTCTTGGCAGGATTCACTATTCCATCAATCCCATATGGCAAGTATGGGAAAACCAGGTTTCTTGCAATAAGGGGTCCTTCATGGAAAAGCAGAGGGCATCTCTATGCAAAGAGATTTAGCCTGGCTGGCAAAGTTTTGTTTTTTTGTTTTGTTTTGTTTTTTTGTACCAGGGATGGAACTCAGTACCTTGCATTTATGAGGCAAGCACTTATTCCATGGAACTATCTCCCAGGCCCCATAGGAAAGATATTCTTTATCCCATCTAAATCACATTTAGCCCAAGAGCTATTGAAATTGAGACCTAAACTGGGTTTGTCACTGAACAAACTAGAAGGAAAGAGCTGGGCAAGTTGGAATCAAAGGAATCCAGAAAATGGAACTGGTCTGTGTGTAATAATATCCAGGAAAACATCATCAGGATGCAATGATTGCTGGGTAAGATCAGTCTGGACTAGCATAGGTCCTCATGCTAAGGAAGACTGTTCTTAGAAGAAGCATCAAAAGAGGAGATAAAGACACGGGGAAGAAAACGTGTGATCCAAACTGAGCCACACCCTCTGTTGGAAGCCGATATAAATGGTGGGGTGGAGATGGTTTTTATTATTTATTTCTAGGTACTTAAGTGTTTGTCACCATTACTGATGGAAGACAAGAGCTTTCAGGGGGTCACTTTTACTGTGGTATAAGAAGGTGAGCAGAGAAAATCACAAGGGCGATAAGAGGGGAGAAGGGAATTGAAGGAGAAAAAGAGGGATTAGATGTGGAGAAAATTTAGACTCTATTTGCAAACCTGGTCTCACCCAACTGCTAAGTGAGAAAAACTCTTCTTCCATTTTTGTTTTCACAGAATTTGAGATTTGACCCAGTCGCTTTGAAACAAAGGGCCCAAAGGCTGGCCTGGTGCAATTGTAGTGCAACATCTGGCAGCAGCGAACAGGCTCTCATTAAACGGGTTCCCTTCTCACCACAGACGACCAGCTGGTTTTTCTTGAAGTGACTCTTAGTTTCCCCAAATCTAACTCCTTCCTTGGATTGGGGAGAAAGGCCAAAGAAATTAAAACCTTTCATCGAAAGCCATGCAATTAGTTGTGTGACAACCGTGGTTGATAGAACTGAACCAAATTTTCACTCCTTTGTGATTTTTATAGATGACAGAGGTCACCAGCCAGAAGGCAGGGGAGCAGAGGGTGGCCATTAAAGGTTGGGTCATGGAGCCAACGCCACCCTCTGAGAGCAGGTCCTAGCTTTGCCGTTGCTAAGCCACCTTTTGTCAGGGAAGTCACTTTATGTTTATGGGTCCTGCCTTTTAAAATGTAAATGAAGAATAATTGTAGTGCATACATCGTAGGGGGTCTTGTGAAAGTTAAATGAGTTAATATATTAGCAGAGAACCTGGCACAAAGTAAGTTCTATGTGAATATTTCCTGTTATCAGTGCTACTCAAGTTAGTCACAGTGCCAGCCTAACAGCCCAAAAGCTCCACACGCTCAGCATGTCTTGGATTACCAAGTGCACCTGCTTGAACGTCTCTGGCAGCACACGTTCACTGTGTGGATTATTAATGTCCACCCTGGACCTGCTGGACCAGAATATGCATTCCATACCATTAGGGCCAGTGCAAGGGAATGCAAAGTACTCAAGTGCTACATTGGGGGCGGGGGAGACACACACATTTCTGACACTCTGTCTTATAGGTAATATGAGCTTCTGGCTTCAATGTGTGCCTCAGAAAGCCTTTGTTGGGGGCCTACTCCCAAACTAACTTTACAGTGTTGGGAGCTAGCGTCTAACAAGGCCAGCAGGGCAGAGTATATGGATTAAGGTCATTATGTTGGGATTGGGCTCATAAAGGAGATGTTCTCTCTCTCTCTCTCTCTCTCTCCCTCTCTCTCTCTCTCATTTCTGTTTCTCTCTCTGTGTCTCTCTGTCTCTCTGTCTCTGTCTCTGTCTCTGTCTCTCTCTCTCTCTCTCTCTCTCTCTCTCTTTCCCTCCCTCTTCCCTTCCATCCTATTTCCTTACCATGACTAAGAAAAGACCATGTGAGACATAGAAAGCGGCCATCTACAAACTGGGAAGAAAACCTTAACCAGAAACTGTGCTATGCTGACACCCTGATCTGGGACTTTCAGCCTGCACATGGTGAGAAAATATGTTTCCATGTCTAAGTCACTCAGTCTCTTCTATCTTCCTATGGCAAGTTATGCAGATTAATATACCTGATCAACAGCGGGACGTGGGTTGAACCAACCACACACAGCCTGGCAAAACCCCCACCCCTACTTCATGGGTGCCCTGTGAACACCCCCACCCACCCTTGCCTCTTCTGCCTCCATGTAGCAGCCACTCGGTGCCTCTGTTCCCTGCCTGTGTCTGCTGCCTGGCAAGTGAATAAATCCAGCATTCACTGCTGATCACTCTAGCGGTCATCATCTTGTCTTTCCTTTACAGAGAAATTCATTGTAGGCTAGGCTTAAAATGAAACACTTGAAGATACTGTTTGGGGAATTCAAAAGACTTACGGAGACTCTCTTTGTCCAAGAAGATGCTCTGACATGGGCTTTGGCTGACTGTTGGCATGGCACATGCCACTTAGCCGTCTAGCCTAAGGATTTACCAGCTTGATGTCTGTTAAGATAACACAGGACCTCAAAAACTCCTCACAGCAGTAATGATCAACTCTTCTCTTTATTATCTGAAGACAACGTACAGCTACATATGAGTTATGAAAGAGAAAGGGATCTGTGAATAAACACTCTATTAACACAAGGAGGGCATGCAGAAGTATCTTGGACTTTCACCCTGAGGCTACACAGGAAAGATGCCAAAGTCCTATGCCACAGCAGCTTACCCATTTGATAGTACATTTCAAAGTCAGGATACACGCAACCTCACCTCAGAAGAATATCATGGGGGTTCTAAACCAATTCCTGCCTCCTGCAAGGAAACCAGGTCCACTGAGGTAATAGAGTTCATTCCTCTTTTGTTCTTTTCCATCCTGAAGAATACAAATCAGTCTCACATAGGAGGCATAGGCTTGCAAATTCCCACTATGCATGCTGGGAAGAAATGCAAATCAGCATTGGACAGCTTCTTGCTAGCTTAGAATCTCTGAGGCTGTGGCCAACGGCTCAGTATCAAAATCAAGGTCTACGTGAAAGCCTGAGAGAATATTTTCTCTATAGGTGACTCTCCTTAGGCACATTATACATCATTGATCCCTTTCCTCTGTGGCCCCATAATCTCCTTGAGCAGAAAATTTGGGACATTGCTAAGTTATAGGATGTTATAGTACAAGGTCTCTTATGTCCTGAGTCCTCACTGACCTTGAGGGGCTAGGGCCAAAATATTAGCTATCCTTGTAGCTCTTCTTTTTCTCTAATTTTTAGGTCTGCAGACTTAAGTTGTTAACCCTCTAAAAGACAAGCTTAGTGATATTATTACCCTATAACATAGGGTAACTTATGCTTAATGTCACTATCTTTCTGAATATCAAACACCTTAGATTTAACATGGAACTGGTATTTTCCATCAATCATTGATATTCTAAGCAGGTGCTTCATACCACTGAGCCAACCTGCCGGCCCCAATCATTGATATTCTAAAAAATCCCTATAGAATGTGACAAAAAAAAAAAAAAAATAGGCAATTTTACACAAAACATAGAAATCTAACCATATACAAATTAGAGCAGGTGAATCCTATGGCATTTTTTTTTCTTGGTTCTTATTCTCTTTTATTACCACAAATTGGTCAAGCAATGGCCGTGACACATCCAGATGGCTGAAACTGACAAAAGTTCTACAGAACACTGTACATGGTTTCAGGGTAAATCCTGAGGGGATTTTGACTGATCTTGTTAGATACAAAAGTTACATTTTTTTGTTATAGATATCTTGCTTTAACTTAGTCTTAACCATCCACCAGAAAAGTCTAACCATGAGATATAAAAAGTAAGGCCATATTAATATGCTAAGCTGTAAAATGTTCAAGTCAGCAGCTTCCAACATTGCCACTTCTGCTGATAACACAGTACTATCATGGACTATTGAAATATATATATATATATATATATATATATATATATATATATATAGCTACTTTCTCTTAGTTCAATGAGAAGAAATATGTGTACTGATAGTGTTTAGAAAAGATATCGTATCTTCCTCTTTGCTCTGAACAACTACTATGAAGACAACAATATGCAATATATTAATTATTATAACTGTCATACTAACCTGTTTTGAAACTATCCCATTGCTATTTCTTTCTCATTAAAATTAACAAAATTTTTTAAAAAATCAAAGTCTAGGACCTCATTCCTCAAAGTGTGAGAACTAGCAGCAGCACCTGGGGATCTGTCAGAGATGCAAACCTCATGTCCCTCTCTATACCTATCGAGTCAGAAATTCTGAAGGTAGAACCCAGAAAAAATTTTACCAGAGTAAAATATATATCACATTCACCACTGCAACCATTTTAAAGGGTGCAATTCAGTGACACCATATTCAGTGTTGTACAACCCTCCCCCTTTCCTAGATCCAGAATATTTCATCACCCCATACGCATCAAGTCATCACTCCTTTAGTAGCCAGCAATTCTGCTTTCTGACTCCAAGGGTCTGTTTATTCTGTATGTTTCATATAAATGGAACCATGCAATACATAGTCAGTCATGCCTGTCCTCTCACTGAGCAAACTGTTTTTCAGATCTATCCACACCGCAGGATAAGTCAGGACTTCCTTCCTTTCTGAGGCTGAAAAAATACGCTGTTACATGGATATGCCAAAGATCCACTGATGGGTGTTCTTGAGTTGTTTCCACCTTTGGCTATTATGCATAATGTTGCTTTGCACACCCACATACAAGGTCGTGCAGATCCTGTTTTCTACTTTGTTGGAGGACTACCTAGAAGTAGGCTTGCCAGAGCACATGGCAGAGCTCTGTTTGATTTATTGAAGAAGTGTCACATGCTTTCCCCAGCAGCTGCATCATTTATATTCCCACTGGCAGTGTGGGAGGATTCTGATTTGTCACGTCCTCCCCCACTTGTATTGTTTTCTATTTTGCTTTGTTTTGTATAGCAATCAGAGTGGATGCGGTGTCCTGCTGTGGTTTTGATTTCTAGTGCGTATGTTTTTAGAAACCTCTTCCTCGTGATTTCCATGCAGTTAGTGCTTAGAACAGCGAGCCAGGGACTAATAGCCTTGGCCTTGCTCAGAAGCCAGATAGAACTTCAGTTCAACCTAGGTCAGCTAGCTCAGGTTTGACACATTTGCGTGTTGGAGAAGCACAGATTTCAAAGGTAGCTCTGAATTGCTTACCCTTCCTAGTCATTCTTTAAACAGTGCAGAATTCAGATTTATATTTTCTATCCCCTAGTTGCCTAATATGCTCCTGTTCAGTGACCTGGAGAGACAGGAAGAACATAGCACATGAGGGAAAATGGTTAGATTCATTTTTGATCCCTAATGCCATCACTGATTAGCTGCAATAACATGGAATAGAGAGTTTGATCTAATAAGTGAATTAATGTTTGCATTCAGCAGATGTTAGGATTAAATGGCTTCAGGCACATAGACATCAAACACAGCCTTGGCAAGAACTTAGCTCAGTCTTGCTCTCTCCTCTTCCTGTGGCTCCACAATAGTTCTGGAGAATATCAAGAAAGAAAATTGAAGTTTGGGGATTTCTATCATGCCAGCGAGCAGCTCAGAGACTGGCTGAATCATTAGCCAAGATGATTCCCTTAAGGCAGCCAGCTTGCAAGAAGCCTGGGAATAACCCCCAAATCAATTCTAGGTTGACATACATTAAATCTTGAACTCTGTTGGAAGTATAAGGCCAGACCCTTGAACTCTACTGGATTCTTTTCATTTGTAGACAGGCAAGAATCTCTTACTTTGATTTAAAGCAATTTTAAAGTATTTTAAGCAGCTCCATGTGTTGGGCAAGTATTATTACTATCCCTCAGCACAGAGGTCCCATTTACTAGGGTAGTCTATGATTTGGATATGGTTTATCCCCCAAAAGTTCACAGGCTAGAAATGTGGTTTCTAGTGTTTTAGAGTGGTGGTCTCTTTAAAAACTGGGCTCTAGGGGAAGGAAATAATATCTTGGGGGTCTCTGTCCCCATGAATAAACTAGCACTGCCTCACAGAAATGGAGTAGGTCTTGTGAGCTAAATTATTTCCAGGTGTATATAACTAGGAAGCAGGTTTGACTGTCCCTGCTAACTCTCTTGTATATACAGCAACTGCTCTCGGGGACCCTCACCAAACATTGGTGCCATATTGTTTGGACCTTCTCACTCAGTCAACTTTCCTCTGTAAAAAAGTACCCGGCCTTGGTATTTGTGTTACAGCTATGGAACACAAGCAAAGGAGGTACTGTTTTCATACTCATAGCTGCTTGGCACTCAGAGCCTGCCGCGCATGTAAATCAGCAGCTAAGAATAAGCTGAGACTCCTCACTGGCAATGCCTGAGAGTTTGTCAAGATGGGTAGATGGTGTCACTAGAACTTAGTGAGCCAAGAGTACAGAAGCCACCAAAACCTCACAGTGCATGACACAGGACTATGCATCTCTGCAAAGTATCAAAAGGACAGAGATGCTACCTTCTGCAAGTTAGGGTTCTCAAAACTGCACTGCCACAGTGCTATATCAGGCCCTACCTGATAGGAGACAAACTAAAGGGGTAGATATGTGAGGTGACCTTCCCCAGGTCACCTGCTAATAACAGAAGAGCGAGTCTGGAACCATTACTGGTTCCAAAAGCCCCCAAGGCCTCTGTCACTTCAGAAGGGCTTACAGCTGGACATAAATGCTTACTCTATGATTCCTTATGAAGAAAACTGGCCGTGAAAAGGCTCTTGGACCTCACAAGCAGAAAAAATTTCCACATACATTCAGAGCTGTATCTGAAGTTTTCTGATCTTTGGTTAAATATTTATCCATCTGCCTTGCTGATATTGAGGTTGAAGAGCTCTGCCATTTGTGTAGCAGGGACAATATATGCTACTAGAGAGACAAAAATCTCCCAAGTAGATGTGGTCAAATCTGACAGAGTAGACCTTTTGGTGTATCTCCCCTTACTCATGAGCACCACGCTTGGAACTGTACATAGGTTATTTCATTTAAGCCTCGAACACTTCTGTATGGTCAGTGTTTTTGTTTCCTCCATAGCATGGAGAGAATGTTCAAGTTTAGAGAGGCTACATGACTTTGGGGTTCCAAGAATTCCAACTGGGAAGTGGAGCAAAAAGCCCTACCTTGCTAGCTCCCATTCTCTGTCAGAGAGAGGAAGGGATCTAGGGCTTGATAAAGACTCAGCAATGATCCAAGTCTATGGAGTAGAAAGAAAAACTCAGGGAGAAGAAGATGGCCATGGAGCAAAGAAGAAAAGGCTGGACACGAGTGAAGCAAAGAGAGCGATGAGTTGGCTTTGGTTTTCTTGTGGGAGCCCCGGGTAGGTGAATGCAGCAAGCCAACAAACACTCTGACCAACAAACACCACTTATGATGATATTTGTTTGCCTCTGGAAGAAGAACTCATACATCATGGGAGGAGAAACAAAATCAAGAAGATTTGATCTCTAAAATGTGATAGATGAGAAAGAAGTGCAGAGAGGAGCAAACAGAGCAAGCTTTGGACATCAATAGCAACACCAACTTGACGGTGGTCCAAGAAGATGAGAGAGTAAGGCATGATGTGAACAATCCATGCAACCAGGGGTGCAAAGTAGGAGTGAGATGTATGATTTGGCACTCAGAGTTTTCACTGAGGGGAGGAAGAATGCACAGCTTGGATAAGGCATGGAGGTTAAGTTGAGATGTACAAAAGAGCATTCTTTGTATTGTAAGCTCCTCAGTCTTCCATCCACTCATATATTTTTTTTCCATTTTTGAGCCATTCACATGTTCACATGTCTTCATTTATTGAGCTGCCACCGCAAGACCCCAGGCCTACTAGAGCACATGCTGTGCATGCTACTGGCCACTAAAATAAGATCTTATGAAAAAATGAGCTGCTCAAGGCCAAGGAGAGAACAAGGAAAGGAAGGAGAAAAACAGCCTTATTGACATGAGGAGAAGGCAGTGATTAGCTCTTTCAATAAATATTTGTTGAATAAATGTGACAAGCAGTGTGTGAGACCTTGCCAGAAGAACCAGACAGTACTAAGCATCAGAGAGAAGGGAAGCTTCTACCAAGGTGAAAAACGTAAAGCCAACTTCCAAACAAAGACAAAGGCTACATAATGCAACTTGATGACTTCCTAGGATCTACTGGTTTCATTTCCAAAACACTGAATATACTTGGAGCTCTCATAGAAGTTAAAATAGAGTAGGTGCTGCTCCCAAATACCCTACGCAAATCTCACTCTCTCTTTCCCCTCTTCTTCCCCTGCTTCTTTGGTGGTGCCTCAAGCCAACAAATGGCTGGAGCCAAAAACACACAGCAGTCACCAGCAATTACTACTGAGAAAGCCAAAGAACCTTCCAACAAAAAATTATTCTAATATTATTGCTCACATTATAACACACACACACACACACACACACACACACACACACACACACACACCAATAAACACACAAAGCAAAAAAATTAGTTGAGCCCTTATTGTTAAAAATATCACTGGAAGCCAACTAACTCAAAGAAATTGTCTGTTGAAGTCAGGATCCCGACAGCTGGAACCCATGCCTTCAATTTCCCTGTCATTAAAGCACAGGCCCAAAAGGCAACCCGAGGGGTTTTACCCCCAGCTGAGGAAGGCCCTGAGGAACTCACTGTGAGAGTGTCTGTCCCAGTGACAGACACTGGGAGTGACATCCCTCCCTTGGCCATTGTTTATAGAAAGGAAGATCACCAAGACTTTGGCCCAAGTGGCTGACTGCTTGTTCTGAGAAATGGAAAAAGACAATTCACCAAGTGTCATGTGCCAAACAGGCTGCACAACACCGAAAACAATCTCATGGTCAGTGCTAGCGGGCAGATGTGGGACTTCACTGGTGTGGACAGAGACGGGGTATCTACCTATCCCAGCACAAGGAGTAGCAGAGTGCTGGATTCAGAGACAGCTGAAAGCAGGTTTCCTGCAATGTGAGATGTCCTGTTCAAACCTAGCAACCTATATTTTGACAGCTGTAGGAGGAAGGTACTTAAGAAATCTATAATCCCCAGTAATTAATAGATGTGTTAATAAGGTAGATAAGAGTTGCTGCATGCAAGGATTTGAAAGAAGAGTAGTTTTATTGTAGTAAGGTCAACAACAGATATCTGAGCTGACTAAGCCCTAAGTGGCCCGGCCTTTGTGTGCCTTCCCTTCTCTTTCCCCCACCCAAGGAATGCAGCAGGACATGTCTTGTGACGGCTCCCCGTGACCACAAACAACCAGGCTGACTCACCTCCCATGCTGCTGACGTTCACCAGCCTCCCCTTTGATTTCCTAAGAAGAGGTAAAAATGCCTTCGTGACTTCTATGGGTCCAAAGAAATTCACCTCCATGCATTTTTTGTACTCGGTCATGGGAATGAGTTCCCCATCGGTTGGGAATCCAAGAATTCCAGCATTGTTGACCAAAGCCCACAGTCCTGGGGATAGAAAAGAATAACTTTGAAGATGAGCAAGACTGAAAAGCATGGGGATTTTGAACATTGCATTCTTGCAAACTCACACACATACCTTGGAAATTTAGAATCCAAGCAGATTATAAACTCTTGGACCTCAGGCTCCATGAACACCTGAAACTACCTACCATGAGGGATTGTATAGAGAATACGTTTGTGAGATGTTGAGCAATGGCTTGTCTTGGAGGCTTGTTTGTGGCCTCAAAGCCCTGCCCTACACGAAGGATTCTAGATGTCTCTTGTGTATGGCAAGGAGAGGATGAAGTAGTCTGCACCTCCCTTGGCAGTTGTGCAAGCCTTCCTCCTGTTCCCTCCTCAAAGAAGTGTATGAAGACAAAAAAAAAAAAAAAAAAAGTGTATGCATTTATTCCAGCTCAGAAGGCTGTAGAAATTTGCTTTATCCTCTGAACTAAAAAGCTTTCCTAGGCTAGGGAAACAGGAAAATTAGGGGGAAAGTACAAAGCTCTAGGACAGCTGTGGGGTCCTGCCAGCCTTTTCTACAGACCTGATTGGGAAAATCACCAGAAATCCTGCTCAGATTCATGTCCAGAGCCCCTGAGCAGAGCTGTCATGCGGAGCCTAAGAATCTGCATTTCTCACAGGTCCCCAAGTGACACTGGTGATGCTGGTGTGGACACCTCTCCTTGGAAAAGTGCCGCCCACCAGCAATAATATTTAGCCTTGCACACTGCACATGGTGAACATCGTGGAGCTTTCCAGACCCCTAGTAGCCAGGCCAAATCACAGCAGATTGGGTCAGGATGGATGAATCCTTTCAATAGATCATCAAACAGGATCAGTACAATTACCCAAGCTGACCTGTGTGTGTACATATGCTATTTCTCTTCCTTCTTTCTTTCTTTTCTCTTTTCCCCATCCAAGTTGTTCCTTCCCTCTGAAGAGGTTCTGTCCCTTTCACAATATCTATTGTGCCTTTCATATTTCATTTACTTTCTTGGGTTCTTACACTAGGGAGACACAAAGGAAATGGATCAATGGTGTACAGTGTGCCTAAGGAGAGTCACCTAGAAAGAAAATATTCTCTCAGGCTTTCACAGAGAGCAAACTGATCAAGCAATGGCCATGAGTTATCCAGATGGCTGACACTGACTAAAGCTCTACAAGATGCTGTACATAGTTCCAGCATAAATACTGAGGGGATTTGACTGATCTTGTCAGATACAAAAGTTATATTTTTTTGTTATATAGGTCTTGCTTTATCTTGGTATTAACCACGTTTAACCACAAGATATGAAAAGTAAGGCCATATTAATATGTTGAGCTGTAAAAGGCTCAAGTCAACAGCTTCCAACATTGCCAGTTCTGCTGAAAACCCACTGCTGTCATGGAATATTTGACTATGTATACAGCTATTTTCTCTTAGTCCACTGAGAAGAAAGATTTGTACTAATAGTGTTTAGAAAAGTCATCATGTCTGCCTCCTGTATGCTGAACAACTACTATGAAGACAACAATATGCATTTAAAAAAAGGAAAGAGAGACAATACAATGTTTACATAGACAGATCTGATTTATTTCTTATGTTAGTATGGTCTCTAATAGTATCTATTTACCTATAAAAGCCTCAAGTTTGTCTTTTTTATAGCTGACTAATACTTCATTATATAAAAATACCATATCTTTTTAAATCCATTTCTCAGTTGATGAGCATTTGGATTGTTTCCAAAATGTTTCATGCTTACATCTGATAATCTGAACACCTAATTTGAAGATAGCAATATGTCATATAACAACCACTGTTGAATTTTTATCATTATGTTTAGTGAAATTCTGTATTGTTTCTATTTTGTTTTCTTGCTACTATTTTTCATTCTCTTAAAGAAAAAATTCCCAAGTGGTTCCATGGCACAACCAAGCTTGGAAACCACTTCCTATATGGTAGGAAAGAGGGAATATAGTAACTTCAGTGGGGGTGGGGGTGGAGGGAAGGCAGTAGGGGGTAGTGCAGAAGTGACTTTGGAGAAGTAGAGGGGACAGGGCCAGAGCTCTATGTAGCAAGGCAGGCCTGAGCTGACTCTTGAGCTCCAGGAGCCCTGAGGTGGTTGGGGCAGTGGTTCTCAGGGTGTAGCCGAACGGCAGCAGCAACTGAGAACTTACTAAAAATGCCAACTTTTGAATCTCTGCAAGACCTGCTGGACAGGTCAGAAGGAGCGGTTGAGCTCCACACCTGACATAGTGCGAACATTCATGATGCTGAGGCAAACCTGAGGGCGACAGCCTGAGGCACAGGAGCCAAGAGGGGCCTAGGCTGCGAGGGACACCATGGCCCAACATCGGGCATCCCTTTAGAGATCACAGGAAGTGCTGACCTTCAGTGACCAAGTATCCCATGCCAAGAAATGTAAACACTACCCCAGCAAAGTGAGATAAGTTTCAAAATGCCTGACATTGGTTTTGCCATCTGGAAGAAAGAAGGTGCCAGACATCGTGAGTTCCAGGAAAGGAACAGCACATTTCTTGCACCCCCAATTTTGTGGTCTGACATCTACACACCCTGTAGATGTGAGCACTAAGGAAGATGATGTCCAGCACAGAGTGAGAGCTCATGAGCTCTAGGGGCGGGTGGAGAGAGTGCATTCTTGGCAAGTGATGGTCTTAATTTACTCAACTCATGCATGCTCTGACCAGCCAATGTGAAGTTTGAGAATATTCTAGCATAGAAATTGGCAAACTTTCTCTGTTAGAGACCAGGGAATCGACATTTCCCTTCTGCCACACTGCCTCAGCTCTGCTAGCCGAGGACCAGCCCAAGCAGCTGCGGATGAAGGGTCTGTTATTAGGTGAAACTTTACTTATGATCATTGATATTTCACTGCCATATAATTCCCATGTGTCAAAGATATTCCCTTGGGTTGTTTTTAGCCATAAAACTGTGAAAACCATTGTTAGTTCACAGACCATAAAAACCAAGTGATGGTCCCAGGCAATGCTCTTTAACAAAACTAAAAAGCTAGCAGACAGATTGGCAGTTGTCAGCAGTGAGGGTTGGGAGCATGGCCATGGGAAGTAGCACGGCAGGGAGCCAGCTGTGATGGCTGGGTCTGCATCTTCATTGTGGAGAACATTCCCCCAAGCTAGGCAGGGGAGAGGCCTGTAGCACTATGCCCACGAACACAACATAGACGAGTGGGTCTGAAACTGAAGTCATCTGCAAATAGTACAGTGTCCGCTTCTTGGTGTGGATATCACTTCCTGGGAATCTAAGATTTTTTTTTTTTTTTCAAAATGAAAATAATTAAAATCCAAGATGGACCCTAATTTTGTCAACTTTTGCCATTCAACTGTAAAGGGGCATGATGTGACATTTGGACACAGGCATATGGCATGCAGTAGTCAAAGCAGGTCAGCAGCTTTCCCCTCTCCATCATTTATGTCTGGAGCTCTTTTCTCATACATCTTTACAAAACAAGACAAAGGAGGTACACTTGTCTTCTTTGGCTAGGAATGTCCTTTGTGTAAAAAGGACAGACACAAACTGGTAATGCCTGAGGCCTCCATGGCAAGACCCCAAATGAAGCCAGCACAGGAGAAAGTAATGAAGAAAAAGAGGCCGATCCTAATGACCTTGCTGTTCCAGCCATGTCTGAAGCCAGCAAGTCTTTTCAAGCATATAAGAAAATCTATTTTTCTTCACTGCAGTGATTTTGAATGCTTGCATCTGGAAGAACGCTGACAGGTGGCGTGGCTCTTGCTGCCAAAGACAGAGTGGGAAAGAGTAGGAAGACAGACATATTCACCACAGAGCAGCAAAGCAGGTAGAAGCATGGTACATAAGTGAGAAGAGGAAGTGAATGCTACACCCTAGGTTAGCAGAAGGCCATTCAAGTGACAGGAGGTGTGGGCCAGGTCTCCTGTGACAACAACAGGTGCCACAGAGACTTATCTGGACAAAGGTAGTAGTCTTAAGACAAGGCAGGGGTGCCAGGTAGAAATTCAAGGAAGAGGAAACTGGGATGCCGAGGTGGAAACATCACTTGTTTTGTTCTGCAACCTCCTCAAAATTTCCCAACTGGATCAGCAGGTGCTGCAGATTAAGGGCTTGGCACATCCTCCAGTCCTTGTGGAGGCATGAGATGATATCTGGTGGTAGCTAGAGAGCCACAGAGCCAGGACAAGTCACCACGCACAAATCTGGTGTGGAGGAGGACCTTAGCACGTGGCAGAGCTGTGTGCTCATGGGCCTACAGGAGACAGATGGCATTATAAGATGTACACGCTGGGGAGGTTCCTGTCTGTGCAGGAAGCACTGGGGATGGAAGGACAGGTTTCATAGAGGCTGCTGGAGCATCCACATGCAAGATGCCAAAGGTCTGGAAGGAGCCACAGCCTCTAGCAGATGGCAGGGAGGGGCTGGGAGCTCAGTATCTAGGAGGCGCACCAGACAGAGCTCAGAGCCGAAAGGACACAGGGATCCAGGGCAGGCTGGGGGCATTAGTGATGCACTGGCTGTGGGCTGAAATGACAAGCAGGTGGCATTTCCAGCATCTGACCTGTGGGACACTGGAGGACAAACTGCTGTGCAGCCTGGCATGAGGGGAAAAGATTAGGAGGTCAGTTATTGACAAGTGGATATTGAACCTCTGGGATGTAGGTGGAAATGTCTGACCAGCTATTTTATATGGTGTGTACCATCGACATAATTATAAAGTTGATCTAGAGCATAACTAAGGGGGTTGGATAAGACAGGATATCAAGAAGAAAGGCTGGGTTGGCAACAAAACTTTAAAGGTCATGGTATAAAGTAGTGCTTCTAACCTTGGTAGAAGATTATCATCTCTGCTGATGCCCGAGACTCTGTCCTAAGCATGCTGCCTTAAATGGTCTTGTCAGGGGAGCACCAGGGCAGGGCAGGCCCTAGGGGTGTGGCGCCTACACATTCACACAGGGCCAGGCATGGAGGAGCAGAAACTTGGTTACTTCTGCCATTGCTATTTTCAGCTCTTGCCTCTTGAGCGTGAGACCCATGCTTGCATTTTGCACTGGGATGCACTGCCTAGGCCTCCAGTCCTGGGCCCAGGCAGCAGTGTCTGCAGAGCCAGGTGACTGATACACACAGCTAGAAGGAGAACCCAGTGTGAGGAGAGCATGGTCCGGCCCAGGGGATGAGGCCAGGGCACTGGGGCCCAGAACCTCCAAAGTGTTCACACTGGAGAGGGATACAGAAGAAGAGGCTTATCCAGGACAAGCAGAAAGCATAATCAGTGACCTGGGGGCAGCAGGACTGGGGACCCCAAAGCCGAGGTAGGGAGCAGGATCAACATGTTTATGTATTATGAGAGAAGAAGATCTTGGTCCTCTGGATGACAACTCATTCTGCCAGACCAGTAAGACAGGCATGCTGGAAGCCACTGTCCACGTGAATGGAAAAAAGTAAAACAGGGCAACAGTGCTCCAGAGGCCCTCCCAGCCTCAAAAAGAAGAGGAAGGGCAGTGGGGAGGCGGGGAAGGGGTGGGGAGCCCAGGAAGCTATTTGTTTCAAAGCTCAGGGAATCTAAGGCAGGCAAAGGAGGAGGTACACAATGAAGGGAAGGTGAAAGAGTGGCCTGGAAGATGCCAGCAGGAACAGGGTGGAGATATCACAGGTCCTCTGAGGACAGAACTCATATCTGAGTGATTCCTAACATCTCAGTGTCTGCAGAAACTCCAGCATGTGGAAGGGGCTCAAGAGAGCCATCCCCGGGAACAGCAGGAAGCCAGGATGAACAAAGAGCGTGGTCTTCAGAGGTCAGACGTGAGCTGAACATTGGTAGGAAAAGCAGAGGGCAAGGGAGGGCGCAGAGTTGGGTGTGGGGGCTGTGATAGTGATACATTGTATCAACCTGAGAAGTTTAGAAGTTTAATTAAGGAACTCAGCAGTGGGCCAGTGTCCTATCTTTGTAAATGTCCTCATCCTGTGCAGGAGGAGGACTCAGGAGATGGCATACGTGGGACGCTCGCCCTCTGCAGGAATAGCCTACTTATGATACAAGGAAGGGAAGGGGGCTGGCTCTGCCTGCCCATTGGCTCTCCTTGCTCTTGCTGCCTTCCACCCCCGTGAACTGCTGCCCTCTGCCATGAGCCAGGCTTCCTTGGAACCAGCTGAGGATGGACTGAAACCTTCACACTTCACAGACTGTGAGCTGCATAAACTTTTCCTTCTTCAATTTTTGGCATCAGGCATTTTGTCTCAGCAATGAGAGAAAAGTAGCTAAGAGTAGAGGCCGAGGAGTACCTTTGTCCTGCACCTTCTCCACAACTTTGCTGTGAGCATCTTTTATCTGTTCTGGGTTGGTGATGTCCATCTGGAGCACAGTGATCTGCTTGGAGCAGTTTCTTCGCAGTTCCTCGGCTCCCGAGCCCTTTTCATTTAAAACTCCAGCAAATACGGTGAAGCCCAATTTGTCCAGCTTCTTGACCAACGCATGGCCAAATCCAGAATCACAACCTGCAAGGAGGCAAAGCCAAGGAGGTTAGCAGGACACAACACAACCAGATGTTTCTGAACCAGGAACCCACTGCAGGCTGCTTCTGGCTGTCTATGCTCGCTAGAAAGAGCAGTTCCTGGAAAGTTTCATTGTTTGCCAAAAAGGAGAATTGGTAGAAATGAACTTCTCCATATAACTAAGGAAGGCTGAGTAGAATTGGGTGAGTGATCAGTGGGCACAGGGGAAGGACAGAGACTGGGGGGACCAGCACTCCAAGAGGCTGGCACCCAAAGCAAACTGTGGATAGAAAACCAACCGTGTTGTAATGTTTTCCATTTTTGCTACAAAAAAAGTGTTTATTTTTATTGTGTAATTTCTTTCGGTTTTTTTTTTGTTTGTTTGTTTGTTTTTTAAAAAAAATTTATTTTATTTATATTTTTTTCTTGTTGCAGAACTTTTGTTTGTTTATTTATTTATTTTTATGGCCAGCTCAGCCTGCCCTGAGGGCAGGGCTGGTGCAGCATGTGGTGCCCGGGATCAAACCGCGGTCCCTGAAGCCACCTAAGCTTTCCTAAGCAGGTGCTTTAGACCACTGAACCATCCTGCTGGGCCCCCATAATTTCTTTTGTTAAAGACCATGGTGATTGGCTGGGCCTGAGAGGGAGGAGGAGAGGGACCAGCATGCCGGGGGTCTCCAGGTGCAGCCCTAAGAGCAAGTAGCAGACAAAAAAACAGCATAAAATCCTTACGGGCAGCGTGAGGACAGAGGGGACGGCTTCTACAGAATGTGTGTCAGAACTCTTAGGATGTGCGATGAGAGCTTACTCCTCCCGGTCTGGAGGCCATTATGGAGCCTGGAAAAAATACTTTGTAGCCACAAACTGCAAGACTACCTGAAATCCTGAAACTGAAAACCAGTATGGCTAGAAAATCGCCCTCGGAGCTACAACGCAATAAACACGTCACAGGACATATGTCCCTAAGTGGTAACAGCGAGCAGTCGTTCCATGTGGCCGTGTCACGTGCCTTTTCCTAGAGCCCGGAGGGGTGTCTTGTAACAGGAGTCAGGAGCCACAGTCAGGCACTCCCCCGCCCCCACCCCTAGCACTGCCTGCCTGTACCAGCGGCTCACAAGGAAGTATGCGAATTCCCCCTAAAATAGCTAGTTTACAACCCACTTGCTGGGAGAGCCAGCTCTGCCACTAGGGTCCGCGCAGTCTGCGACTGAGGTGCGGTGAAGGCCCCTCCCTCTCATGTGCCTACTGAATGCCACCATACAGAAACCGCTGCCTATGCCCAAACTTGGGCTCCCCCAGCTACCCCCACATCCAGCGGAGCAACACGCACTCCGCGCTCTCCAGCCTTCCATCTCGCCCTGGGGCCCAACACTCGCGGACATGCAGTGCTTTGGTGCGTGCCCCCCACCCGGATGCCAAGCCGCCCCTATACCACAGGTGCATCAGGATTGCAGCTGTCCTGGGCAGCTCCAGTTCTTGACTGTGGCCCCAACTGAACCAAAATCGATCCGCTTTATCCTCCCAGAAATGTGTAACGGTGGCTGGAAGACTCTCGGTGATCTTCGCTGTTGCCTAGCCCACGCTACTGTTTGAGCACAACCCCTCAAGGGCACGGGTGGTGTCGATGGGACGGTGTTCAGAGCTGAGGCCTATTAGACACAAGGACGTGCTGTGGCTCCTCCTTTCATCAGTGGGATGTGGCGCTGGCACCGAAGGGCTCGATGGAGGGAGGTCAGCCCTCGCCGGCTTTCCTCTGCCAAGGGAGTATGCAGCAAGACCATTCTCACTACACCCCAGACTCGAGGCCTCCAACTCGGACTTTCCCAGCCTCGAGAGCTGGGAGAAGCACCCGGTCTGTGCTTTCTACTACAGCAGTCCAAATGGGCCAAGACAGCCCACGGTACCACATGGATGGACCTTGGGAATACAGTGAGATGTGACAGAAGCCAGGGTGACAGACAGCGACAAGAGCAAGGAAGAGACATTCTGATGATCACACTCCCATTTTCTCTGGGGATGACCTCGTAGACATCGCTGAAAGTCTTCCACGAGCACCGTGAATCTAGCATCTGCCTGTCCGAGGAAAGTGTCTAGAAAGAGTCTGGCATACGGTGAGCTTCACACACACTGAGCAGACTGCCCAAGCCCTGGGGTCCTGGAAAATAGCGATGGTCACAGAACCTCCCCACCGTGTGTGCTCTGGGCAATGTCTTTGGCAATGAATCCCCTTTCCTCAAAGGCTTTAGTGGGGACTCACATCTTATTCACCTACAACAAGGCCAAACCCTGAACACATTCCTCCTCCTGAGTGATTCGCCAAAAGGCTTGTTACCACCTGTCAACTGCATCACAGCCTCCTCTGACCTAACTTTGGCAAGGTTTCCCTCCTTCCTTAGGTCCAGGCCCTCCTGAACACAGCCCACCCCTCCTTTATAGCCCCTCCTGAGGTTCTGCAGGTCTGAGGTCCTACCCATCTGACCCTGCAACTCCTGATCATGCCCTGTCCCAACCTAGCTTTGCTTACGTTTCCTCCTAGCTTTGCTTACGTTTCCTCACAGGAGCCCAATCCTTGTGCCTAATCTTTGAGATACTTGCAGGTCATGTGCTCATAGCATTCCTCCATTACTGTAGTCCCCCTGTAGCCCATGTACCCCAGCAGTAATCCTTTGGAATAAAGTCTGTGCTAGCCAGGAGGGTGTGTTTAGACTTGGCAGTGAGTTAGCAAGGCCAAAGTTGACAAGAGGCCATCTGCTTATTCTCAGCTGTGCTGTAGCCCCGCACAAAGGGCTGGGGTGAGCTGGACCCTAGCATTTCTTCCTCTCCGTTCCTGCCTCCAGCCTATCAGCAAGGGGGCTTATAATGAAACCTAACTTGGGTAGCATGTATGATGTGCTCAACAGTGCCTATTCTGAGTGATAATTCGAATAGGTCTTTTGGAAAATAAAACAGAATTATCCTTTCTGATTTGCATGCCTTTTCATGCACAACATTTCTAGGTGGCATTTGCCTCCTGTGACAGTTAGCTGGCATCTTGGCAAAGCATCAGCCTGCCTGGCCTTTGAAGAAGGTTTGTGCAGTTGTGCAGAGCCAGTTGCCCCCCTCTCTCCTAAGTGTGATGCTGGAGACCAGACAGCTCTGACCATCAGGTATGAGAAGGCAGTGAGCCCGTGTGTGGGCCAGGGACCTTGGGAAAGGGTGTGACTGGGGGAAATATGACAATCTCTGGGTGCTGCACACACAGAGGGCAGAGGGTTTCCATAAGCCTTCTCACCGGAAGTTGTAAACACCAATCATCCCTTGAGCAGTCTGGTTGATCCCCAGGGCTCAATTAGGCTCACACAGACCCACGCTGGCATCCTCTCTGGCACCCTGGGTAAGAATTCTTTGTTTTTTAATTTAACATTTTTATTGTTTAAATTTAACAATGGTTATATTACATATTTTCATCATCAGAACAGTTTAGATTAATACATATAGGTATATAAGATTGATCAAACAATTAAACATTAACCCTTTTAAATCAACATTACTTTTTTTTTCTTTTTCTTTTCCCCTTTCTTTCTTTTTTTTTTTTTTT